>APFE031534920.1:104305-159985 GCA_000404065.3 Pinus taeda | reverse complement strand
ATGATATTGCACCAGGAAACCAACAACACTTCCTTACAAGATACAAGATTCCAGCCTCTGGATCTCTGTGATGAGGGATCCATATATAGATGATTGCAGGGGGGTGAGTCAACTTCTAGGATTTTGATTAGTGTCCTCTCTCCGATAGTTCTTGATTCTGCTTGGAGATTGATGATCTCTTACTCATCCCTAGGCGAATTCAGAGAGGCAAGTGTCATAGGAGAAGTTTCTAGAAGATTCCATGATGATCCACCTTGCAAACTGTCTCTGCCATTTGTCTACTCTCACCCATCACATGCTACAGAAGGGCATTCTAGTATGCATCACACCTTTTACACTGAGTAGGTGAGATGCATCACACCCTTTGCATTGGGCAGTATGTATGGTCCAGTTCTGACTAGTTCTGAGCAGTTTTTTGTGGAGAACTTTTGGGAGATGATGTAATCAGTTGACCTTGTTCATTTAGGGCATGAAGAAACACTTTTAGGGACTTAGGAGCCCTTGGTTTATGGACATGTATGATTGGGGTTGTAGTGCCCAAAAATGTCTATAACAGTTGCCCCCTAAAGCATGAGGTCATTAATCTTTTGATGTCAGGTGAAATTCTTTATCATGAGGATCCGAAGTTTTTTCGAGCTGGAAGGCGACCTGTTCTAAGATACAATACAATACATTATCTTCATAATATTTTTCATGGTCTAGATGAGGAAGGCATTCCCATGCTCAACTTTATAAATTCATTTTCATGTACATAGGACAGACAACTGCCTGTGTAGCAGACTGATGATTCAGATGGAGTCATCATCCTTTGATTCGGATGATCATCTGTTCGGCAATGATGTACATTTGATGTCTTTATATTACTGAATATATCACAGCCCGGATCGATGAAACTAGATCCGAGGTCTTCAAACTCGTTCAATCTTCATTTGGAGTACAAGTCGATCCATGTGAAAGATGTTCTAGAGTCGAACATGGAAAGACATTGCCTGATTACCAGCCAATGATGTAAGCTGTTAACAGGTGCAAGAGGAATCATCAATAATGATGATGACCCTCAAGGTACTACAGTACAATTCATGTGGTGTGAAAAAGGGACTTGGCGTCGAACACCACGCAAAATTGTTCGGTCTAAGGCCATTGATGTAAACCTGTCGCCAGAAGTGAGAAACTTGCCATTGAGGCATGCAAGCTTCAAAGTACTAAAAGGGTTGTTCCTAGGTTGACTTCTTGGATAATGAGCTGATTTCGACAAGACACGACCCGTCGTAGGAGGGCCTTAATGAATCCCACATCTATGACACGGAACGGAGCAAATGATTTTGGAGGTGAAAACGATCTGATGATACAAGGTTTAGGGTGGCGGTCATGAAAGAATGGAGTGTGAATGTATTGCAGTGGATGAGACATAGGTGAATTCTCTGAGCGACTTCTCTCGAACATACCGGTGACACTAAAAATGGATTTGTAGCATTAACCACAAATATGGATGGTACGATGGACCAATGGTGATATGACTGGTGAATGGAATAACCCAACCTGACTTGGATGTGGAGTGAAAGTGTCATGTTCAAGAGCGACTTGCTACCAATAAAGTTTCTTCAAGTTTTCTTCCTAATTTTCCCCAGTCATTGCTGACCAGTACCTCTTTATTTTTATCAATCTTGAGGAGAATAACATATTCTTGTTCTATAATTCACCCTTCGGGCAAACCTGTCGCTATGTTTTAATGAGCCTAGCGACAGTGAAACTCGTTCTTGTCCATTTGGACAAGTTTGTTGCTATTGATTTTAACAAGTTTAACGACAATGATAACTCGATCCTTTTTCAATTTTAGAGAGTCTGAAAAGGGACAGAAAGGAAACTCCCATAATCCTTTTTTGTCATATAATCCCTTAAGTCCGAAAAAGTATAAAATAATATGAAAGGGACAAGCGCTTGATCTTTTTGTGCAATAATCCCTTAGGTCCAAAAAGATTAAAACCTAGAGGAGGGATAACACTCCCGGTAGTTTTAACGAGCTGGAGAGGCCAATCGCTTAGCAATCTTTTCATATTTTATGAGTCAGGTGAAAAGAACTTAAAGGAGACTCGTTTTTTGAGGAACAAGTGATAAATTCGGGTAGCAGCTGATTCCAGGTAAGGTTTGGAATTTTCCAATCACGGGAGTGTCACAAGGATGGCTAACAGAATCACTCATCGCAGATGTTCCTCAAAAAGGGTAAACAATCAAATGGAGGCATACGATCGGCTAAAATAGAGTGGAGGTGATGATGAGAACATGACCAAGGCTCAAAAGTTGATGATAATGCATTCACAATGGTTATTTACTGGAGATTGGTTCATTTTTTAATGAGCTTAAACTCTGGGGGAAACATTTGCTCATTTCTTAGGTTTAATTTTTAACGAGCTTGAACTTTGCGTAAAACTGCTCGTGGCAGGTTTATTTTTTAACGAGCTTGAACCCTACGGTAACACTGCTTGTGGCGGGTTTATTTTTTAACGAGATTAAACCTACAGTAACACTACTCGTGGCGGGTTTATTTTTTAATGAGCTTGAACCCTGCGGTAACACTGCTCATGATAATTTTGCATGCCCCTAGCATAATAACGCAAATCAAGGTGCATGCCCCCCAAGCTTCATTGCATTCAACTTGGTGGTTGGAATGAAGGTTTACCTTTGAGATCTTTGAAACACTCACCTTGGACTTTCCGAGATCGTAATCAAAGATTCGATTTGGAAAGGGATTTGTTTCATCTTTTAATGAGGTTGATACAGTAAAAGAATTATCCTCATTACTCCTTGTTTCATTTTTTAATGAGGTTGATACAAGATAAGAGCCATCCTCTGTATCCACCGTATTTACAGTATTTAATAGAAAAACAAAAACTGAAGGATGATTAAGGTCACTGGAATAATCTTCGTGGTAATTTGGAAGATGGGAACAATGGTGGTGATCTTCCGTTGGTGCCTCTTCTATCTTCATTACTTGAATGATTTCTTCATCTGTAGAATCTACATGCGACCAAGGATCTGAAGAGGTGCCATACTCCTTAGACCTATCTATCCAAACACTCGATCATTGGTTTGCCCCCCAATCCAAGAAAATTGATTGCTATAATATTTCTATTAGGGCGACGATCCATGCTGTCAAAATGTTCAAGAATATTCTAAATTTAGAAGATATCATATTGCAGGTTCCCATCGTGGCCACTTCCACTATATTGTTTGGAGGCAGTAGGGAAAAAGTCCTCATCATTGTAGGGTCTTTTAGTAGGCATACTCCGATATTTTGAAGCGATTAAGAGCTTCTGTGGATGATCGGAATGCTTCCCATAACTTGTGAACCGTTGGGGAGAAACGTTTGTTGGTCAACGATTGTAATTCCTCCTTAGAAGGGGAATGCAATATTTCTGAAGTATGTTGACACAACTGCAGCCATAACATATATCCAGGGCCTTCCCAGTAGGATGTTGTAATCAAGGTTTCCGTCGAGAACTTCAACATCAATTTCTATTGTTTTTCCCCCCAGTTCAACTTGCAAGTTACTTAATATCCCGTATGGGGTGTATGTTTGTCCATCAAATGCTTTTAATGTCATCGACGATCTCGACAAGGGTGGAGATCCTAAAGTTTTCCAGCAACTCATCGAAATAATACATGTAGATTCCCCCTCATCAATAATTGTTCGATGAACAGTTTTGTTGAGGGCTTTCACTTGAATAAGAAAAGCTAGTTGAGCTAGTAACTAAGGGTCATATCCTTTGTGATTAAAGGATACAAGATTAGAGTCTGTTGGGTCAATCCCACCTATTGCTGATAATAAAGCCTGCTTTTGGGAGGGGAAATTTTCCAGTACCTCAAGTGTCGACATAGCGGATGGTGATTGGTCCAGATCCTCCACTATATTATAATGTTGTGCTGCTCTGGAACGAGGATTTAATGTCAATTTGTGTACTACTCCCTTTGGCGGTTTTACCGTTAGTTTAGGAGTGATGGGTGGCACAACTTTAGGTGAAGTTGTTGTCAAATTACTAGGTTGATCATTATCCTTGTGTTTGACATCTGTGGATTCCCGTAATCTTTATTCCTTGTCGATATCAAAGCATCATTTAGCTGCTTCGAAACAGACAACATTAGCACTTGGGATAGGGAAGCATTGTCACTAGAAACCAAATTTGTTCCTGGGTTCAGAAACGGATGAGTCAATACTGCCAAGGTTTTTGAACTCTTAAAGAATTTTCTAAGCTCAGCTCTATATGGGCACTCTCTCGTCCAATGATCCTCATCACATATAAGGCATAGATGAGTTGGTTTCCTATCTCCAGAAGGGTTTGCAAAAGGTCCTTTCGGAGACGACTCCTCCTGTTTCTTCTTATTCCCTTTCTTTTTCTTCTTGCCTCTTGGTTCCTTGGGTTATTTGCCTTTGTTAGTCGACACGACATTTATTTCTGAGGTGAGAAGTCTTCATTTGCATTTTGACTTGAAACCATAAGAGCTTTCTTTGACGTAGCTTTTACGATTTTTGTGCTATTCGTATCTATCACGCCATAGTCGGCATGAGAGTCTTTGTTTGATTTAGGAGGGGGAGGAATGGAAAATTTTGGTCTAGGAGCATTAGGGATTTTATCGTAGAGCATGCCAGGCTGAGTATAGATCAAGTCTAGATATTGTGCATGAGCAATAACTTGCTCTTCAGTGATGACTCCTCCCTTTGCCACATCTTCTGTAATGGAAGGTAACAATGACTTAATAAACCATTCAGCCAACAACTGATCAGGAACATATGTTTTTACCATTCTACGATGACGTCGCCACTCATGAACATGATCGGATATGTGAGTGGCCGTCATTTGTTTGAAATTGGTAAGAAGTTTTGTTCCCATTTCATACCTTATGGGTAGCTGAAAATGGGTTAAAAAAGTTGTGGCTAGGGCACTGAAATTGTGAAACAAAGCTCTAGGCAATTCGATATACCATTTTACTACCAGACTAGTTAATATTCACTGAAAAAGGCGAAGCCTGATTGAATCATCATTGAGTGTTTGGTGGACACCACAGATGAAAAGTCATCACATCATTCGACGGGTCTTCACTCGGATTTCCATTAAATTTAGGAATATCTGATGGAAGTTTATGTGGAATCACTAGCCACTAAGGGGCATAGGCAATTGGATCATTCGTTAGTCGATTTAGATCTGGTAACTCTAAAGTCGCCACGAAAGGCAACTGTTGATTCAGGCTTGGTGAGGCATACCCAGGATAAGATGGAATTTCCTAAGCAGTTGGCCTTTGCATACCAGCATAATGCATTTGATGCTGGTAGCTTTGGTAAGGTTAATGGGCATGACCATTATGATATGATTGATGTTGACCGTTTTGAATGTACAACTACCCATTACTTGCAAAGACTTGTTGCTCAGATCCTTGGTAAGCTTGTTGGAATTGTGGTTGTTGATATTGTACCAGCCATGGTTGTGAAGCCATAAGCTATTGTCCAGTACAGACTGTTGACCAAGATGAGGGGTAATGGTCCCCTTTTGAACCTAGGTAATTCCACTAGACGGTGATTGCAGTTGCGTCACAGGGACAAGAGGATTATGACCTGAGAAACCTGAGGTTGGCATACACCAGGTAATGCTTGTACTTGCGACACCGTCACAATAGCCAGCGTAGTGGGGATATTTGACATAGGTAAAATTTGTTGCATCGAGTATACAGCTCTTGGTTGTTGAGGCAGTACTGGCACCCATCCGCTAGATGTAATTCCAGGATACCCTGAACTCTGTTGTGAAATCTCGTATGGTTGTCCTCTTGGAGGAGACAATGAAAGGTTATACTACCCTCCATACGACAGTAATCTAGTGCTCAAAGGAATGATTTGCCTTTGGGGACTGGATTGCCCAAATTGACACTACGAAGGATCAATTTGTTGAGACTCAACATAAGAGATTCCATATATTGTTCCAGATAAACAAACGGGAATAGTCCATACTATCAAAACAACCCCTAGATGGATTCATCCAGTGATTGAGAGCTAGTTGGGACAGATGGCACGCCGGCAAACATTATCGGAGTAGCAGCAAGAAGTTCTACTGTTGCTGTGTTGGATGACACAGTCCTAGATGTCGACGGTTTTTCAGACATATTTAATCTATCCAAAAGATTCCTCAGCAATTCTTCAAGAACTTCCAATGGCAGGGGACTAACTTCTGATGAAGAAGGATATAGGGTGATCCTAGCCCCAAATTAAGATGGAGCGTTAGATGGAGGATCCTCCACAATCTCTTCTATGGCAATCAATCTAGGCGGAAGAAGTAGATCGTCAGGTCCATAAAATATTTCTGGTGCCGAAGAAGGTATAGGTTCTGCAGCGACCGATGTTTAGGGAGTAACACCATCCGAATCAGCTGTAGATGTAGCCGGTTCGGGAATAGAAGTGTTTACCATCACACTAGGATCAATTGTAATGTCCTTTTGCGACTGCGGAATTTCTTCTGTAGAGGCAGGGATACCAGAAATGTTCGGAGTAACCAGAGTCTCTGAGAATGTCGGAGTACTTGCTCCAACCAACCTAGGTGACTTTGATATGGTCAAATGAGTTCGTTTCGTCCGGAATAGTTTATTTTCTAGAGTCAACAACGGTTGACTCGTAAGCCTCCGCGAACGATGGGGTTTTGATTGAATTTCTTCCACGATTGCGGATTACTCGATCAACTCAAAATAATAGGGGAAAATGATTCTGAATCAAATGAATTTTAGATGCTTTGACACAACTTGTTTTTCAATTTTTAAGAGTCGAGAAAAAACAAAAGATGACTCTAGTCGCCTTCAATTTTTAATGAGCCTGAAGTGACAAGTGCTTAGATGGACCTTTTCCTTTAAGGAGTCTAAAAAGGAACGAAAGAGACTACTCTGGAAATCTAGACAGAGGGGTTACCAAACCAATCGCAAAACTGCAGAATACTTTTTATGGTACGACAGTCAATCTTCCCAAATGTTGTGTTAGTGCATTGCGATCGATAGGGCGGCAGACACGGCTTCCTAAGGATAAAGGATATAGCCTATTGTGGTCTCCCAATATATACTTGACGGTACATGGGAGCACAAGTCCATACTAGCACTTTTCGTCTCAAAGAGGAGGAATCACCCAACCAGCAATGAAAACAATAGTTACCAGGCTTTACGACGCTGGAATACGTCTCTAGCCTAGAATTCTAGATATTGTGCGTTAGGTTCCAAAACGTTTTTATGTTCATTGAATTTATTTTACAGTTGATCTTGCTTAAGAAATTTGTCTTTCAGGTTCACCACATGATGTAGATATACAATTCCTAAAATGAAATCTAAGATCATAAACAATCGTTTAATCTTCTTTTGCAACAAAAATCCTAGCTACTAAGGAAAGAGAAATTAGATTCTTTCAACATAGAGCACAGAGCACACACTAGATGCACTGTCCTAAATCAAACCAACAAGCAGTTGAAATGCAAATGCACATGCATGTATTTGTTTTCACCCTTCTTAATGTGTGAATGACAAAAAGAATGCTAAGTACAAATCTGAATTATCTTTTCAAAGTGACAGTACTAACAATTTTTCTTCAAAATATGAAAGGAAGATAATCACGACACTTTGCGATCTTGAATTGAAAATTGCTTTCGACACTTGAAAAACTACTAATTCAAATCAAATACAAGAGTAACATTATAATCGACCATCCAGAACAATAGGAAAAACGACACTTGCAACACTTCCAAATCAAGAAACGACAGTTCGATTACACTACTTCTTTGTAAAAGAGAACTGAAAATGGCGCACAATACACAAAAACATTTATAGTTCTTTGCAAAATGGAGGCAGAATGATGGAAATGAAGGGGTTTCCATAGAGGTGTACTGATCACAGATAGCAAAAACTCAAGAATAAAGCTGAAGAGAGTGAACAAAAAAACAAAATCTGGAAGCAGAAGAGGTCTTGTCTGATCAGCGCACCTGTAACACAGGGAAAGTGCGATGTAGTGCACCTACTGCAGACGGGAGGTGTGATGCATCCAGATTCCCAACAGTAGAAGGTGCAATAGTCTAGGGACGAGACTTCAACATGGTTCTTGGTCACAGTTTGCAGCTTAGTTCAGGGATTTAGGCCGAGCAAGTGATGTTCAGTAAATATAAATCATAGGGGCTGATCTAATGAGGTTACTAGAGCCACCACCAGGGCAATTAGAAAGTTTTCAAATCGAATGTTCAGTTTATAAACAAAAACCAGAGATAGACTGAAGCAACATTGATCTACTTTGCACTTGCATAGCAAATGCAGTTCGAAGGCTAGATGGCTTGACTTCAGGCTCCGTCCGTAAGTTTATAAAACAAACAAATATAGACAAGCAAACAATCTATTCGCTCCCCAGCGGAGTCGCCATTTTGTTATCAGGAAATCTAGTGTCCATTCGGAGCTGCTAGTCCCACTAAGACTGGTAGCTATCTTAGAAACAAACAAACTAGAACTACTTTCGCTTTCCTTTATGAGAATTAGATAGGAGGGGAACAAAGGACACCAACCTCAGTCTTGCGCTTGGTTCCTTGCTTGGTTCCTCTCCCTTCTGATAGATCTTCGCTGCTCCTTCTTCATTTATCCAGCTTCGAAGAGAACCTATGGAATAAAAGTAGCATAATACTATCGAAGAACAGAGATCTATAATCATAAGCAATACAGGACCAGATATGTACTGACCACACAAATGCATATATCATCAAACATACAAGAATGTGGAGGAAAACTTGAATAGCTTTATTAATATCAAGAATAGAAAAGAGGATTACAACCAATTGTTTTGATACAGTGTCATCCTCTTATCATGGAAGCCCTTATTCACCTCATGAAAACCTTAGATCACCCAACAATATGATATTGCACCAGGAAACCAACAACACTTCCTTACAAGATACAAGATCCAGCCTCTGGATCTCTGTGATGAGGGATCCATATATAGATGATTTCAAGGGGGTGAGTTTGCTTCTGAGATTTTTATTAGTGTCCTCTCTGTGATAATTCTTGATTCCACTTGGAGATTGTTGATCTCTTACTCATCCCTGGGCGAATTCAGAGAGGTAAGTGTCACAGGAGAAGTTTCTGGAAGATTCCATGATGATCCACCTTGCGAACTATCTCTTCCGTTTGTCTACTCTCGCCCATCACACCCTATAGAAGGGCATTCCAGTATGCATCGCACCTTTTACACTGAGCAGGTGAGATGCATCAAACCCTCTGCACTGGGAAGTTTGTATGGTCCAATTTTGACTAGTTCTGAGCAGTTTTCTGTGGAGAACTTCTGGGAGATGATGTAATCAGCTGACCTTATTCCTTTAGGGCATGAAGCAACACTTTTAGGGACTTAGGAGCCCTTGGTTTATGGACATGTATGATTGGGGTTGTAGTGCCCAAAGATGTTTATAACAACTATCCAACTTGGTGCGTTTCTCCTTTGGAACATGTACATATGCATCACATCCAAATACCCTCAGATGTGAAATACAGGGTTTCTTACTAGTCCATACCTCTTGTGGAGTCTTATCGTCCAACACTGATGAAGGTAATCTATTGACCAGGTAACATGTTGTCTCCACCGCCTCTGCTCAGAATTCCTGTCCTAACCCAGCACCACTGAGCATGCTTTTTGCCCTTTCTATCAGTGTCTTGTTCATTCTTTCTGCAACTCCATTGCTAAGGTGCATATGGAGTATTCTTCTGCCATGCTATACCACACTTCTTACATAATTCTTCAAATTCCTTACTACAAAACTCGCCATAGTTATCTGTCCTCAGCACCTTTATCTTCTTCTATGTCTGGTTTTCCACCGGAGCCTTAAATTCTTTAAACTTGTCAAAGACTTCAGATTTCTTCTTGAGGAAATATGTCCATGTATTCCTTGAGAAGTCATCTATAAATGATACATATTACGCAGACTTACCCAGTGATGGAGCCTTCACAGGTCCAAAAACATCACTGTGCACAAGCTCTAATATCTATTTTTCCCTCTTACTACCAGAGGGAAAACTCACCCAATTCTGCTTCCTATATACACAATTTTCACAGAAATCAAAATCCAGAGAGCTATTACTCATACCTTATACCATACCTTTACCATGAAGTATTTGAAGGCCCTTCTCTCCAATATGTCCAAGCGTTTGATGCCATAGCATGGTCTTCTCTCTAGAGACCACTAAATTTTCTACTCCACTTTCAGGAATCATAGAACTGTTGCACCCATCAAGAACAGTGCTACCTTGCAGCTTGTACAAAGTTCCAATTCAAACTCCCCACATCAATACCAGTGCCCCCCAAACCATTTTGCAGGTATCCTTCTCAAACACTATTTTTACACCTACATCATCCAGCTTGCTTATACAAATCAGATTTCTGGCTAATGTAGGAATATGCAGAACACCTGGATGTGTTCTAACCCTTCCACCTTGCAATTTCAACTTTACTTTTCCATGACCAACGATTCTAGCCTTCATGTCATCCCCCAAGAAGACATCACCACCATCATATTTCTCATACTTGGAAAACCACTCTCTATGGGGAGTGAAATGAAAGGATGCACCTAATTCAATCAATCATGCCTCATGATCTACATTTGTACTTGAAGAAGCCAAGTACACATCCCCACCTTCATCTAATGTGGTTTTCGCCTCTGCGGAAGGGGAATCATCAGATCCCTTTCCTTTATCAGGAGCTTTAGATTTACAGTTCCTTTTGTAGTGCCCTTCCTTTCTGCATTTCTAGGACACCAACCTTTACAGGTTTTCCTGGAGATTTAGATCTCACTCTAGATTTAGATCTCCCACTTGATGACTTCATTTTGTTTCTATTCTGGGACCATCCTCATACAAACAAGGCATCACCATTCTGGATCTCCATATTTTTCCGTCTCATCTTCTCCATCAGCAAGGATGAGTCTATTTCATCAAACTGCAAGGCAGTTGCATTGCTACCTACTGCAATAACCAAACTATCCCATGAATGTGGTAGAGAACACAACAAACTAATGCACTTATCTTCATTTGAAATTTTGATATCAACATACAATAACTAACACACTACAGTATTAAACGCATTCAGATGCTCTGTCACCGAGTCTCCATCTTTCATCCTCAGGTTATACAAATTTTTTCGTACGAACAATTTATACAACAGAGACACATATTGGTACAAAGTCCCTAACTTGTCCCACAAAATGTTCATCGTAGCCTCACCTGATACATTCAACAATACTAAATCTGAGACACGCAATTATATTATTCTCTTTGTCTTCCGATCCAACTTCTTCCATTCTTCATCGAACAATCCCATTAGTTTAGTACCCGAATCTACTGCGATCCACTAATCTTTATCCACCAATAGATTCTCCATCTCGAGTTTCCACAACTCAAAACTCTAACCATTAAATTTCTCGATCTCTGTATTTCCACTGCTCACCATCTTCTTTCACCACCAGAATCGATCTTCCAGATCTCCCATTGAACAGGGTCTACCACAGGCCCGAGCGAAACCCCTCAGCAACAAAGGCATCCCCTTGAAGCCAAAACAACTCTGATACCAAATGTATATTTTAACCCCATACAGAAATTACCTGCATAGAATTCTAAAACACATAAAAAAACAATGTGAGAGCATAACACATAAAACACACATACACAGAGATTTTCCCCTGGTTCCCAAAACCGGGACTACCAGCTTGATTTTTCATTATGTTCCTTTCAATTTTATACTACATATTTATACATGCAGAAGCATCCAATACCATGGACTGAAAAGCCATTGCATCCAAAACCATGGACCGAAAACCATTGCGTCCAAAAACATGTGCAAAAATCATGCACAAACCCATAAGTGGGTCTGCCCAACCTAACATAAGTTCCAAAACCAAAAATTTCTAGGGCACTACCTCGAACCCCCTAGAGTGGGGTTACCTGCACCCCTCAAACCCCCTGTGACTCCCCTCACTACACAATTGGTGCAATGAAGGGGGGGCTCCGTCACCCTTCTAACCCCCCATTCAACTATGTCGGCTAGTCGTGGAAATAATATAACACAACCCAAGATGGACAACATAATGTATATCAAAGGGGTAGAATAGCTTAGTCCACCCTTTGCCCTTGATGTCAAAGGGGGAGAGTATTTTGGTGTTGCTTGTTATCTCTAACAATTTCTTTAGCTTGCAGTAATACACACCAGCATAGTTGCTATCAAGTCCAAAGGGGGATATTGTTGGCATTATGATACAAGTGTTGTCCTTGATGGAAAATCACTCACAGGTCAGTGGATTTTTGATGAAAGGCAACCCACAGTGTAACACGTCCATTTAGATGTAATAGGGCATTGTTACATAAGAACAGGAAGATGGAACTAAATTCTAATAATCAGAATGAAGAAGTTGAAGGTAAAGGATGGTGAAAAGTAGTTTAATATGTATACGCAGGTCCTTTTAGTCAAAACAATGTATACATGCTGGTTCACAAAACAAAAAGAGAGTATACGTATACATGCACTTTCACAAGAAGAAAAGCGCGTAAATGTTGGAAAATCAAGGAATTTCAAGAGTAGAGAATACTAGGGGTCACTACCATGGTATTAGCCCACAACATTGAGCAGAGTAACGACTATTTGATCCCATCCAAGAATACCACAGGTCCTAAGTGGTTTTGGTCCGAGGTATTGAGAAAGGCCTAAAACTATATAAGGAGGAGAAGTCATAAGGCCAAGGTGTGCAAGTGAAAAGGGTTTCTAAGGAATAATTATATCTGAAGTATATTGTATGTTACAAGGGATATGTTTGTGATTTGATATGAAATATTTTGTGCACCTTGAATCCAATGTTGGATCAGGATCATGAAACCTGAAATGAATCATTGAATGATCTGATATTGGTTGGGCTAGATCTGATTATGTACACCTATTTGATTCTTTAAATGTCATGATTTGGGTTTGTTTTAAGTCTAGAATAGCAACGGATTTATGAGTTAATATTTGCAGATCTATACGCTGGTTCATCTTGGTCAAAGTGCATGTACATGTAGGTTCTACTCTTCCAAGTAGTGTATACAAAGGAAAATCCTTTTCTTCATATTTGACTGATCTGTCTGATCAGTTCTGTTTTTTTACTAATGTCTGTCAATGAAGTCTTCTTAGATATGAATGTAAAACTAAATGCATAAGGAGTTTGATATCTGATTGATTGATTGTACAAGTGAGAAGGGTGATCTCTACTACTACTTATGTAAATATCGGTAAATTGACAACAGATGTTCAAGTATATTGTTGGTTGGTACATACTTGATTCAGAAGTTTTATGTTTCAGTATTTTTTAAGGTATACACAGGTTTTATTAAAGGAAGTAGCGTATACACGTAGGTTGGGTTTAGTAAAGTAGCGTATACATTCTGATGCATGATTTTTGAGGTTGCAGCTGGTTCTGAATGATGATGCAGGTTTCTGGGTTCAGCACAGTGTTCTGGTGACAGTGATCTGATTGTTCATATTAACCAATTGTTGGTTGATGTAGTTTGAGTTTCAAAGTTTCTGATGGGTCCAGTATGAAAATTTGATGAAACAAGCCCTTCATGTATATTTTTGTGTTCCAAGAGCATCTAGTCTGAAAATTTATTAAACGTGGTCCCTGGAAGAAGAGAGAAGGTTGTAGCCTTCTGTAGGTTGACGCCTACGTACTAGTAAACACACTGGCTAGTACAAGAGCTAGGGGGTTGCAGCTCCCTTCTAGTAGAAGTTGGAAAATGAGAGAAGGTTGTAGCCATATGCAGGTGGGTGCCTGTGTACTAGTATGAGTCTGCACTAGTACAAGATTGTAAACATATTTTCTTATTATTAAAAGAAGAGAGAGATGACAAAAATAGGTGGTTTTCACCCACATTGGGTTTCCACCTTAAATCTTGGTGTTCATGTGTGTTGCTTATGTGTGATGGTTTATTCTGTTTTTTTATTGCAGTGTTTAATAAGTTACTGATGCATTTATTAAAGATCAACACATGATAAATTGACTAAATCACAAGTTCTTTGGGTATACGTTGGTTTCTCTAATCAGAGTAGCATGTACACGCTAGTTCACTTCACAAAAGTAGTATATAAAAATTTGTTTGGGAAATGAAAAATTATTGATCCGATAATACTTATTCAACCCCCCTCTCAATATTATTTCCAATAGAAGTGGAGCATATGTTTTTCAAGGGGCTAAGAGGTAAGTACTTGATATCGTTAAAGACCTGGATTAAAATGTTAATGTGTGAAAATTCCTTTGAATTGATGTTTGGGACTACGTGAAGTGGAAGAGAATTTAGAGGGAACCTAGACTTTCATGTTGAGTATAGTCCGTTGTTGGGATCGTTTGATAGTGATGAAGAAAGAAGTATTTTGAAGACACCATGAGGTGCGTTTCAGACTATGAGCTAGGGTATCATAGGGATACCACATCCATGCACTCCACCTGCACCTCCACCTCTGCCTCACAGACCTACACCTCCACCTCCACCTCCACCTCCATCATTCAACACGACAAACACGATGAAAATTCTTGTGATTAAGGGTCCAGGGACTGAAGAACCTGAACAATTTTGGTTTGTAGCAGATGCTATATGGAAGTCACAATAGATTATGTACAATGACATGAAGAAAGTGCAGTTGGTTACAGTGCTACAAGACAGAGCACTGAGCTAGTATATCCATTTTTTCTCAGGTAACCCAATGTGACTATGCTAGAAACACAAGAAGTGCTTAAAAACGAGTTAAAGAAGCTTAAATCAAAAGCCCAATCAGTGACGAAGTTTAAAGAGATCCAACAAAGGGTAAATGAGTATGTGTGGGATTTTGATCAAATACTGAAGTGTCTGATTCAGCAGGCTAAGATGACAATCACGGATGGTCATCACAGAGACAGTACATTGCTTCACTATTGCTTCATCTGATATTGCTACTATCTCAATAGCCAGAAGACAAGGGGAAGCAGCCAGAAGTTGAGGGATGGGTATGCAA
This sequence comes from Pinus taeda, assembly GCA_000404065.3. Lineage (NCBI taxonomy): Eukaryota > Viridiplantae > Streptophyta > Pinopsida > Pinales > Pinaceae > Pinus > Pinus taeda. The sequence goes on along the minus strand of APFE031534920.1, from coordinate 144,936 downwards.
GGCTACTGAAAAAAAAGTTGGGGTGAATTTAAGGAAAGAAAATGAAACCTTTATGGAGGCTAAGAAGAGCTTCATAGGATCTTGTACATCCAGAAGTCAGGGAAAGTTCGGAGGAAGAGATAATGCACAAGATGTAGACCCTTCATTGTGAGTGACATTTTTGAAGACTTGCATGAAGCTCCTAAGGGATAGGAAGGTGGTAGAAGGGCTACAGGAATTAATAAATAATGTACGGGTAAAAATAAACCTTTGTCAGAACAACACGTAGTATGCAAAGTGGGAAAAGGAATGAAGTGAACCAGTCACGAGATGAGACTGATTACACAAATTGGAGTATACGAAATGGATCAGGTAATTCTTGATCTAGGATCTTATGTGAATGTTTTGTATAAGAAAAATTGGGAGAGAATGGGGAGGCTGGCACTACAATAGTCTCCTATCTAGCTACAAATGGAGAACCAACAAAAGATTATTCCTATGGACTGCCCATATGGGGTAAGGATAGATATTGAAGGAGAAAACACTCTAGCTGATTTTGAAGTGATCAAGATAGTCAACGATAGAAACCCTTACCCCACACTACTTGGAATTGATTGAGCCTTTGATAAGGATGCAGTCATTAATATCAAATGAGCATAATGACATTTGAAAGGAAGGAGATTAGGGTTATTTTTCCATTGGATCCGACTGAGGGGGCGCAATATACTAAACAACTCCGCAATTATGAAGAAGAGGAAGATATTGGTCAGATCTATAAGACCATTGCACACAGTGAGGACTAGAGCAACCCTACTGCAGATCGATGGATCGCATCGGATAATGATAGTTCATGCACTTCAGATTCTAATGAGGAACTTGAGAATCGGAAGAATGGTTACATGAAGTATCATCATTGCCCTATAACATGCTTACAAAGTCGCTTTGATGCATATCCACTCGCGTACCGAAATTACCTTATTATGATGGTTTAGAAGATGTTAATCTTTTTTGGGTAAGTTTGAAAGGGATGTACCATAGGAACATTGGTTCCAAGCTCTGATAGTGTGTTATGAGCTACACCTGCCCGATGGCGGGGTACACATAAGGATAGCTTCACGGATTGGAAATAGTACCAAAGAACAATGAAGTTGAGGTCTAGGTGCACCAATACCCGCATGGTGGAGAAATACATATGGAAGGATGATTTGCATGATAATTTGGCATGATGGGTGAATGCATGGGGAGAAGAACCACAATCAGAGTGGGTTCATATCTTCTGTCAAACTTTGGATACAATATCAATGAATTGGTATTTGGAAAATGAGTTACAACATGAGACATTAGAATGGGATATCCTGAAGGAGAGATTTATGTTAACTTTCAGCTTTGAATATGGGTTTGAATGTATATACGACACATTATGGATGATCAAAGCCACGATATTCAAAATACCTGAAGATCCGATTAAGTGGGTACAACTAGATTGGAGTACGAACTGCGTCATGCGCTTGAATGTTATAATGTGACCACAGAAGATGGTGAAGAATACCCCATAAACATCAACATTCCCAAGTCTAAAGGACAATGCAAAGTTGAGGGACCTAAGGACGAAATCCCAGATATATCAGATCCTTTAAAGACCAAGCAAGTGAATATTGGATCAGAGGTCAAGATGAAATTTGCAAAGATAGGTGACTATTGGTATGAAGATATGGTTGATATGTTGGGTGTTGATCCTGATTATCTTCTTTATTTAGAGGTCTCACTACATTGGACCTTAGTTCGTAATGTGACAGCAACGCCGCCCGTAATATTTGTGCTGCAAGGGGGGTCCTGAGGGAGGGGGCGACTATGATCTTTGGGAGCTCCCCCCCTTGGTGGGGGATTGGGGACAACGCCCCTGAAGCTAAAAATATATGTAAAATTACCTTGTAAAGTGTTGTAATTTCTTAGTCAATCTGAGCGGTTCATTAGGCAGAGATTTGACGGTAGAAGTTCTGTTTAATTTAGGGTTTTTCTCCCTAGAAGGAAAACCCTCGCTATGAGGGAATTGTATTGCATCTATGTAGATTTGTATTCTCAGTGAGAAAGAGAGGAGATTGTGTGAAAGCAAAGAGGAAATTACAACGGATCTGCTATAGGTTGTATCTCTTTAGTTTGTTGGATAATATAAAAGGAAGGACTGCTTGTTTGTCGTGGACGTAGCCCAAATTGGGTGAACCACGTATATATGTGTCTCTCTTGTTTTATGTGTTTTTTGTGATTATACTTCTGCAATATATTATATGTGTTCCATTGCTCTGTAACATATAATTTTCTAACAACTGGTATTAGAGACGAAGTCTATTTGGCTAATAAACTCACAAGAGAGAAGGGTTCCTCGTTCGAGTGGGAGCAATGGCGAAAGATGGTAGGTTTAGGGTCGAAAACTTTAATGGCCAAAACTACCAACTGTGGAAGATGTAGATGGAAGATTATTTATACCAGAAAGATCCATACCAACCATTGAGTGGAAAGGAAAAGAAGCTATAAAATGGGATATTCTCTAAAGAAAGGCACTTGGAACAATACGACTTTGCCTAGCGATGTCGATAGTGTTTAATATTTCAAAGGAAATGACAACAGAGGGTTTAGTGAAGGCATTGGACAAACTATATGAAAAACCGTCGGCCTCAAATAAGGTATTTCTTATGAAGAGTTTATTTAATATGAATATGTCAAAAGGTGGATCTGTTACTGATCATTTAAATGAATTTAATACAGTTATTAGCTAGTTAAGTTCTGTAGGGTTAACTTTTGATGATGAAGTTAGGGATTTGTTATTTCTATGCTCATTGACAGAAAGTTGGAATGGTTTAGTTATGGCCATTAGTAACTCTGTCACTGGATCTAGTACTTTAAAGTTTGGTGATGTTGTCGGTGCAATCCTTAGCGAGGAAATGTGATGGAAAAGCTTCGGTGAGATATTAGGTAATGCTTTGATTGCAGAGAGTAGGGGAAGAAAAATGGAAAGAGGAAAGAGCCCAGGATATCGTAGTAAGTCAAGGAAAGGAAAATCCAAGTGTATATTAGGGATAGTGTGCTAGAAATGCAGGAAGAAAGGACACCTGAAGAAAGATTGCAAGTACCAGAAGGGAAAAGAAGGAGATGAACAACAAGAAAAAAATAATGAAGCGAATGTAATAGGTGAAGTGTTGCAAGATGCTTTGATTCTTTCATTAGAAATTATTATGGATGCCTGGGTGGTAGGTTCAGGGACCTCATTCCATGCCACACCTGATAGGAAACATTTTCATGATTATGTTCAAGGAGATTTTGGATAGGTTCGATTGGGTGATGATAAACCCTGTAAAACCATTGGAATGGGTATAGTTTTCATAAAATAGCAAAACGAAAATCAATGGCTATTGAAGGAAGTAAGGCATGTTCCAGATTTGAAGAAAAATCTAATTTTAATAGGGCAGTTGGGAGGTGAAGGCTATGTGACTACTTTTACAAATAAAACCTGGAAGGTCACTAAAGGAGCCCTGGTAATAGCAAAAGGAGAAAAGGTTGGTACATTGTATTTATGCAATGGTATTTCTAATTCTGTTAATGCTTTAACCTCTACAGGAGAATATACAACATTGTAGAATCATAGGCTCGGGCACATGAGTGAGAAGGGGATGCAGATTCTACACTCAAGAAATTTGTTGCTAGGTTTAAATCATGTTGATTTAAAATTTTGTGAGAATTGTGTTTATGGAAAACAGAAGAGAGTCAGATTCCTCAGAGCTGGGAAAGAAAAGAAGAGAAAAAAATTAGAGCTTGTGCATACATATGTATGGGGACACGCTCAGGTATCATCTCTCAGTGGCTCTCATTATTATGTTACTTTTATTGATGATGCAACTAGAAAAACCTGGATTTATTGTATTCGAAATAAATCTGATGTATTTCGTACTCTCAAGAAATGGAATGCTTTGGTTGAAAATGAGACAGGAAAAAGGTTAAAGTGTCTTAGATCAGACAATGGAAGTGAATATTGCAACAAAGAGTTTGATAGGTACTATTTAGAGAATGGAATTCATAGAGAGAAGACAGTTCCAGGAACACCACAAGGATGAACAAGACAATCATGGAGTGTATAAGGTGCATGAGATTGCATGCAAGATTGTGTTTACAATTTTGGGTAGATGCTGTAGATACTCTTGTTTATCTAATAACTAGAGGGCCTTCAAGTTCCTTGGATGGTGTTATTCTAGAGGAGGCAAGGACATGTAAAAAGGTAAAATACTCATTTTTAAAGACTTTTGGCTGTGAAGCCTTTGTCCACATTAATAAAGTAAATAGAACAAAGCTTGAGGCAAAAAAAAAAAAAAATCTACCTTTATTGGATATGGTGTTAATGATTTTGGTTATCACTTTTATGATTATGAAAAAACAAAATCATTAGAAGCAGAGATGTCATATTCAATGAAAAAGTTTTGTATAAGGATCAACTGCAGGAAAAGAAACAACAAAAAGAAAACATAGAATACACAGTGCTTAATGAGATTACAGAAAAAGTGAAGGTGCTCGAAAATCATAATGATCAATAGTCAGAACAACAACAACAACCAAAACAGTAACAAGCACCTCAAACTCATGAAAGTGGTGTTAGAAGATCTACCAGGACAAGTAGACCCCGTCAACGATACTCTCCTTCATTATATTATGTATTGTTGACTGATTCTGGTGAACTGGAATGTTATGAAGAAGTAGTGCAGGTAGAAACCAGGAAGAAGTGGGAGCAAGACATGAAAGAAGAAATGGAATCCGTAGCACATAATTATACTTTGGACTTAGTTAGGTTGCCTACAGGTAAAACAACATTTCCAAATAAATGGGTTTACAGGTTGAAGGAAGAAGGTGGAGGTAGAAAAAGGTATAAAGCTAGACTTGTAGTAAATGGGTTTGCATAGAAAAAGGGTATAAAATTTGATGAGATATTTTCTCCTATTGTTAAAATGACTTCAATCAGAACTATTTTAAGTCTAGTAGCAGCTGAAGATTTGCATCTTGAATAGGTAGATGTAAAGACAATCTTTCTCCATGGGGAGTTGGAGGAAGAGATATATATGTAGCATCCACTAGGAGATGAGGTAAAAGGGAAGGAGAAACTAGTGTGTAGGTTGAAGAAGAGCTTGTATGGCCTAAAACAGGCTCCAAGGTAGTGGTATCTAAAATTTAACAGGTTTATGTCTGAACAAGGTTATACTAGATGTCACTCTGATAATTATGTTTATCTCAAAAGGAAAAATGATGGCAGCTATGTTATATTTTTATTATATGTAGATTACATTCTTGTTGAAGGTTCTAACATGTAGGAAATAAATGTGCTTAAAATAAAATTGGAAAACTTATTTGCAATGAAGGATTTGGGTGCTACAAAACAAATCCTTGGTACGAGAATAACTAGAGATAGGAAGAATAAAAAATTAACATTGTCTCAGAGTGAGTACATAGAAAAGGTGTTGAAAAGATTTAATATGCAGAACAAAAAACCAATTAGTATACCTTTGAGTAGCCATTTCAAACTAAGTAAGGAGGTGTGTCCCAAGACTCAGGAAGAAATGGCTGATATGTCTAAAGTTCCATATGCATTAGTAGTTGGAAGCTTAATGTATGAAATGGTTTGCACAAGGCCTGATATTGCACATGCAGTGGGAGTTGTAAGCAGGTACATGAACAATCCAAGAAAAGAACATTGGATGGCGGTGAAGTGGATTCTCAGGTATTTGAGAGGTACCACAAATCAAGCATTAATTTTTGGTGGTTCAAACATTGCTCTACAGGGATATGTTGATGTAGATATGGCAGGTGATAGAGATAACAAGAGGAGCACCACAAGGTATGTGTTTGTTATAGGTGGAACATATGTCAATTGGGTTTCAAAACTTCAAACTATTGTTGCACTCTCAACAATGGAAGTAGAGTATGTTGCTGCTACAGAGGCTAGTAAAGAAATGATTTGGTTACAAAGGTTTCTAGATGAATTGGGTAAGAAGCAGGAGTTGGGCAAGTTATACAGTGATAGCCAGAGTGCCATACATCTTGAAAATAACTCTACATTTCATTCCAAGACAAAACATATAAAACTAAAGTATCATTTCATACAAGCAGTGTTGGAGATGGACAACTGAAGCTAGAAAAGATACACACTAGCCAAAATCCTATGGATATGTTAACAAAAGTTGTAACCAGGGAGAAATTGAGATATTGCTCGATTTCAATTGGTCTTCAAGTATGATGATGAACATGAGAAAGAGTCAGGTCCAAAGTGGAGTCATTGTCCAGCAAATGAAGTAGTGGTGGAGTTTCTATAATCAGTCTCGCAGTGGGAGATTGTTGGGTGTGGAGCCTGATTATATTCTTTATTCAGAGGTATCACCATATTAGACCCCAGTTCGTAATGTGGGGGCAATGCCGCCCATAATATTTGCGCTACAAAGGGGGTCCATGGGGGGGGGGGGGGGACGACTGTGATATTTGGGAGCCTCCCCTTGGTGGGGGAATGGGGGCAGCGCCCCCGAAGCTAAGAATAGATGTAAAATTTCCTTGCAAAATGTTGTAATTTCATAGTCAATATAGACTATTCATTAGGCAGATATATGACGGTAGAAGTTATGTTTAATTTAGGGTTTTTCCCCTAGAAGGCAACCCTTGCTATATCTGAGGGTATTTATTGCATCTATGTAGATCTGTATTCTAAGTGAGAAAGAGAGAGGATGTTGTGTGAGAGTGAAGAGGGAATTACAGCGGACCTGTTGTTGGTTGTATCTCTTCAGTTTGCTGGATAATATAAAAGGAAGGACTGCGTGTTTCCCATGGACGTAGCCCAAATTGGGTGAACCACATATATCTATGTCTCTCTTATTTCATGTGTTTTCTGTGATTATACTCCTACAATATATTCTATGTGTTCCATTACTCTGTAACATATAATTTTCTAACATGATAAAGTCACAGAATTGTTGCACGAATATCAGGACTTGTTTCCCACCAAGTTCTCTGATCTAAATGGAATAGTAGGGGATCTAGGCATTATGAAGATTAGTTTAAATCCATATGTGAAGCCAGTAAAGCAGTGCCCCTACCGATTAAATCCCAAGTACAAAGAAAATGTGAGCAAGGAGTTGGATAAGATGCTGGAAGCTGGGATCATTAAACTTGTCGATTCAAACTGGGTGAGTCCCATGGTGGTTCAAGAAAAGAAGCAACAGGATGAAATTTGGATATGTGTAGACTTGAGGAAGGTAAATGACGCATGCATCCACGATTCATTCCCTATGCCATTTATAGACGAGGTACAGGAGGACGTTGAAGGGAAGGAATCCTACTCGTTCACAGATGGGTTCTCAGGATACCATCAGATCAAGATCGCGTCGGAGGATCAGAGTAAGACCACCTTCGCAATGGAGTGGGGTTGTTTTCCATATATAGTATGCCTTTTGGGTTGAAGAATGCACCCACAATATTTTTGTGGGTAGTAATTGCAACCTTCAAAGAATTTATCCAAAATTTTTGGAGGTTTATTTTGATGACTTGACAGTGTTTGGATTGGTAAAGTGCCATGTTGCTAGTATGTGCCTGATGCTAGATACTTGTTGAAGACATCAGATTTCCCTTAACTTGAAGAAGTGCATATTCTATGTCCCTTGTGGAATACTCTTGGGTCGTGTGGTTTGCAAGCAGGGATTGATGGTAGACCCTACCAAGATTGCAATCATTGTTAATTTGGTAGCCCTAAAGAAGGTTAAGAAGCTATGCACAACCTTGGTCCATACCAAGTATTACAGGAAATTCATCAAGGCATATGCACAAATAATTATGTCGATGGAAATAATATTGAAAAAGGATACAACATTTTTCTGGGACGAGGATTGTTAGAAAAATTTGGATGTTTTGAAGGAGAAAATGGTCACCATGCCCATTCTAGTCTTCTCGGATTGTAAGAAGGAGTTTCATGTTCATGTAGATGCATCCTATATTGCACTAGGTGTTGTACTATCTCAACTAGGTGAAGGAGATATTGACCACCCAATAGCATTTGCGAGTAGGAAGTTGTCAAAGGTAGAAAAGAACTACTCGACCATAGAGCGTGAAGGACTAGCGATGGTCTACGTGCTACAGAAATTTCAGCACTATTTGTTGGGAGCGCACTTCAAGATGTATATAGACCATTCTATTATGAAATAGTTAATCAACAAGCCTGCATTGGGGGTGAAGATCTATAGGTGGTTATTGTTGTTCCAAGAATACGATTTTGAGTTTATTGTGAAGCCAAGATGCCTGAATGTTGGTCCTGATCACCTCTCGTGGATTGAGACTAGTGATGAGCCTACAAGTTTGGAGGAAGGGTTGCCTATTGCAGTGCTCTTCATTGTTCGCATTGTAAATGATCACTTCGCAAATATAATTCAATTTTTGTCTATAGGTACATCCCTAGAAGGATATTCGATGCAACAGAAGAAAGAACTGGTGGTCCAGGTGGCTAAATTTTTTGTGATTGCCAAACACTTATAAAAACGGCCTCTGATGAAATATTTCACAGATATGTCCCAGAGTATGAGTGGCCAAGCATTCTGGCAGAAGCAAATGGAGGAGTAGTGGGATGAAATTACACAAGGAGAGTGACTGTGCATGCACAATACTTTGGTGGCCTATTGTGCATAAGGACTCTAAGACCTGTTGCAGGGCATGTGATTTTTGTCAAAGGATGGGGATACCATCGCGAAGAAATGAATTTCCCCTAAGTCTACAAGTGATGTTGGAGGTGTTGATGAGTGGTTGATAGACTTTGTGGGTCTAATACATCCACCAAGGAAAAAGACATGGGCTCGATACATTATTACAGTGACTAAATACTCGACGAAATGGGCGGAGGAATAGCCTATGAAAGACTGTAGCTCAGCTACAACTGCAAAGTTTATCTTTGATTATATCTTGTCTTGGTTTGGTTGCCCTAAAATTTTAATGAGCAATAAGGGTATGCACTTCTTAAATGAAACAATTGTTGCGTTGCTTGAGGAATTCTAGGTATATCGTCAGAAGAGTACGTCTTATCACCCTCAAGGGAATGCCACCATGGAAGCCTTGAAAATGATTTGCAATGCAAAGAGGAATGATTGGGATGTGCGCATACTAGTAGTCCTTTGGTCATATAGGACTACTTGTAAGAAATTGACAGGAAAAACCCCATTTAGATTGGTATATGGGCAATAGATTGTAATTCCAATGGAATATATAGTGCCAAGTTTGCAGTTTGTAGTAGTTACTGACATGGCTGATCGTGATAATATGGAGGAACAACTTGCGTAGCTCATAGAACTGGAAGAAGACTGCTTCTTGGGAGGCTTTCGTCAACACGTGCAGAAGCATTGTGAAAAGGCATGGAATGATCGCCATATCAGACAATGAACCTTTAAAAATGATGATTTGGTGTTTCTTTATGACAATAAGTTTACGAAATTCCCTAGAAAATTTCAAATGCATTACCTAGGACCCTATGTTGTTAATGAAATTAAAGATGGTGGTGCAGTTCAGTTTGCAAAGCTGAATGGGGAATTATTACCGGGAAAAGTCAATGGAAGTCACTTGAAGCTATGCAGGGGTGATCTTGCCCATGTGTAATGACTATATGATTGCGAGATAGTCCTAGTACTCCACGAAGATGCAAGGAAGTACAAGACTATAAAATATACTGCCCAAAAGTTGGAAAGCCAAAGTGAGGAGGTTGGGTGATGAATTGAAGTGAGGTGCAGAGGGGAGCTACGCTGCAAGGTGGAGTGCCACGTAGACTGACCGAAAAATGACCGTCAGAAGGATTGTAGATGATTGGATGGAGAATTTTCTATTGATATGAGCGTGGGGAAAGCATTTATGGAGCATATATTTGGAAATCTACCGCCAAATATCCATTAATGATCGGGAATTGGAGGGAACGATTGGATTTGAATTCAAATTAGTATATAAATATGACATGTCTCTCTGCATTCAAACACTTTTATTCTTGATATTTTTCCTTAGGATTTTCCACCTCGATTTGTGCCAAGAATTAAACTGTATATCAAATCTAGATTGGGAGGAACTCTTTTCATGACCTGGGTTGGTAGACGTGCCTGAAATTTTTTGTAAGATTTTTCTGGACAAAATGACTACAACCCACCCAGTGATGAAGTGAGCCCCATCGAAAGTAGCTCCAGCTGTACCTATGTCTACTAGAGTGCCTACTACTGTGCCTAGGTCACCTATGCCTAAATCGTCCATGTCTACGAAGCAGAAGTAGCCTCAGCTAGTGCTGGTGTGACAATCGCCAAGGAAAAACCCCACGTAATTTTTCCAGAAAGGAAAGATGGATCGGTCACAACAATTGACAAAGATGATGGGTTTGGATGAAGAAGAACTGTGCGGAGAAATAGAATAAATTTATGCTGAGGAGGGTGAGCCAATGACTCAGCTGCTGAAATATATTCTACTGTGAAAGGCCACGACCAAAGTATCGAAATATCTAGACAATGTGAAGTTCATGGTGTCCACACCACTATTGCTGGAGAAAGTGATGTTTTAGGGCGTGTTATTGGCCTGCATATCGAACCTAAATATGGAGGATTGGGACTTAGGAGACCATGAGAAGTTCCCTCAGTTGGGAGAAAATACATGTATAAGGTATGCTATGAAGAGTTGAAGGTCACATGGTTGGAGCCGATGAAATGGTTAGTTGGTATTTGGCTTTTGGGGCTCCTCAATATATTATGGGTGCTGCACTTAAGTCGCACCAAAATAAACACCATCCATGTGTGCTAATTTCTCACACTAGTCCATCATGGGTGTCTCTGGCTGGGAGAACCCATCCCCGTGACTGAAATGTTGATCCACTGGATTACATTATTGTAGTACCAAGGAGTGGACCTTATAGAGGTGTTCGGAGTAAAAATGTAGGGAAAGAAACTTGTGCACCAAATGAAGAGCAAGTTTGGTCTGATCAAGAAGTCACTCGAATACTCCATCTGCACTATAATAGATCTCACGGTGTAGTTTGCCACGCATATATTAGCAGGAAAGGTTATGCGTAAGTGCTGCGCAGATGAAGTATTGAAACTAGTGATCTCTTTGGCTGTGCAGAAAAGGAGTCCAGTATAGATGGCCTCAATATTTATGCAAGGAGTTTCTAGAAAATTGCAGTGAAGCACAAGATCAGGGAAAGGAATTTCATTACACCTAGTTGTTTCTATTAATAGCATTGGTGGCTTGGAGGATACCTGAGGATAGTCAGTTTCCTCCACAGGACTTAGACCTCTTGGAGGCAGAAAAGTTCACTTCACTCTAGGCTACCAAGGACCCTGCACGCATCACAAAGGCATATATATTTTGGGTTCTTTTTTAGATGGAACTAAAGATGGTGATCAACCAGAGGCCAAGGCTATCACGCACATTGCACACATAGTATCAAACCATAGCTGACTTTAAAGAAGATTTCCACAATCTGTGTATTCCCTTAAATAAGGATGTCATGAGGGTATGGAACAAGTTTCCTTACTTAGTGGCCGAGGAGGATATAGAAGGGGTTGTTAGCAAGTGACAAAGTGACTGGATCACCCCTTCAGATGTCGGTGTAGGTACCGGTAATGCTGCTGAAGGATAAACCATGTAGATGATGGTGGGAGAGAAGAAAAAGGAAGCACATAAGGCTTCCAGTTGGGAAAAAACTGTGCAGAAGAAGGAAGCTCATGCATGAGAGAAATAAGAGGCAGCCAAAGTAGGACATGAGCAAATGATGTCATAGGCCATAATTGAAGTCGAGGAATTAGAAAACAAAAAGACACTGGAGGAGGAAGAAACAGAGGAACACGATGAAGGGAGTTGGGGTTAGAATCCCCCTTCATGGTCAGGACAAGGAAGAGGCAGACCTCAACTAGGCCATGCAAGAAACAAAAGTCCAACTGATCAGCAGGCGCAACCCCTTTGGTCATCAATAAGGGGACATAGATGAAATAGGTGATGTGGTCCACAACATGACAGTAGATCTTTGGGGCCACTTTGAGGAATAGTACCATCAGGCACTAGGAAAGGTTCAACAAGATATGCGCGAGTTGCATGTCTAAACAGGTAGGATACAAGTGAGTGTGGGATAGGCGAGCGGGAAGCAAGTGAGCCTAAGTCAAGCGAGCGAGTTAGTTCTAGACACATTTATGACCTTGGATCTCCACACCATTCAGCTACCAGAAGGATCTCTGTGTGTCGAGACAGAAGATGAAAGGGCTCAACTGATGCAGATGAAGGACCTAAGCTTAAATATTGCGATGCTCCCCATCGAGACCTTGCATGAACTACACCAAGAGGTGTTGTTGAATTGAGGGTTTGGGAGCAACACGCACTGCTAATAATTAGTGAAGTGAAGACAAACAATTAGCAAATTTTCGATGATAAAGCAAAAACGCTTAAAGAAAACGAGGAAATAACAACGCGGAGTCAATAGTTGGAACCCACCCTTGCACAAGTCTACAGTGAGCTTCTAGAGATCAAGATCTTGGTAGAACTGGCCTCAGCGGAAAAAATTTAGAAACTAGCCAATGTAGTGAAGGAGTCCAAGAATGAAATCGGTCGAGTCCGATTCGATCTGGAGCTGCAGATATCAGAGTTACAACTTCAAATTCAACCCATGACTCCTCTAGAAGTCAGAGAGTAGTGTGGAGTTGCTATCAAAGTAGGAAATAGCCTTGGAAGATGCAGTCAAGGGCTGCATTGAGCTTTTTTTGCAATCCATGGAATTTTTGACCTCACTGTAGGAGGCTCCCACTCTGCAAAATATTGTCGTAGACATGAAGGAGAAGCATAGGAAATTCAACGAAATCAGGTCAACAACGCAAACTTTAGCACCAGTGCAAAACTTCACCAGACTTCAGAAGGAAAGTTAATTCAGAGCGAGAGAGGCCAACGAGTTGACTCTGTCTGTGCAGAGCAAGCTCAAGAGCATGCAACAGACTCAGAGGAACATGGGCCTTGCAGTTGAAGGCCCAACTATTGACAAGTTGGTCGAGGAATAGAAACAAGATACTACGCAGGGAACAATGGATATACAAGTTTTGAAGGTCGAGTTTAGTGAGCTGTGGGTGAAAATGGAGGTGACAAAAAAGTGACTTAAGGATGAGTCACCAAATTGCATTGGGGGCCTGTTGGGACAAGGTCCCCTGGGGTAAATTTTGTATTTAATTTTGTTATAATTTTAACGTCTCCGCATTTTGTAGGAACAGAGTGCGACGATCATAGAAGTCAAAAGGGGCTTAGTCCCTTAGTTGTTAGAAGATAACAGGTTTTGTGACCCGCCCATGGTCTGCGAACCATGGTATTGTAAAAGAGAAAGATATATAAAGGAGTCATAGAGAGTCTAGGAGGGGAATCATAGAATAGAGAATCATTGTATGGGAAAGTAAGATAAGGCAGGAAAGTCTATTTCTTGTACTTGGGTGAAGGGGAAGGCTCTTGTTGCTCAGTGTGCGGAGACCTTGTTAAGTCCACAGTCGAAGTGTGCAGGCCCCTACAGCTGAGTGCACAAGGAAGAAGAGTCTGTAACAGCAAAGAATACATCTAATAATGACTATATTGAGCCATACTTGTGTATTTGTTCATATATATTTACTTATGAAATTTATGTATATTCACTCTGTTATTCTGAATTTATATGAATTAATTCTTAATTGATGCACAAAAGTAGAAAATATGCTTATCTACTTACTGTTACGAATGTTTAAGGCATTTAATGAAGGTTTATATTATGTTTCTGCGAGTTACTGCAATTATATGTATTATAAAGGTTAGGGTTCTCGAAGATCGAAATAAGCCCTAGAAACTGCAGGAACCCATCACACTGACCTTTGGATGCAAAATCTTGGTTATGTCATCCCCCAATACTTCTTTGGATGAGACTGTAGCTTGCGTTACATGGGTTGTTTTTGAAAGGGTCAACAATTAGGGTTTTGTTGGTTGACACAACTAACTTTGAACCTAGGTCAGGACCCCTCAAGCCAAAATTTGGCAAAGGAAAAGAGGCATTAATTAGAATTTTGTTTACGAAAATAAAGGGAAAAAGGAGAAAATGAAGGTGAAAGGTCACAAATTTAAATGAGGAAGAAATTGAAGGAAAATGAAAAAAATTGAGGCCTCAATGAAAAACGAATTATGAGGATCAGTTCATCACTTTTCTTAGTTCTTTTTTTGTCACACTCATTCTATTCTCTCTTCTACATATTCTTGCACACTTAGAGAAATTGTGGAGCATTGTTGGAACATGCTTGGAGCACTCTAGTTTTTATTGGATTTGGAGAAAGAAGGCAAAGAAAAAGTAGGAAATCATAAGGGGACAGTGGGATTGGAATCTATAGTGGTATTTCTTTGCAAGTATCGAATTGCATGTATGATTTCCTTGCTAGTTTTTTCATGCATGGTATATGCATGTGGTTATTTGGTTATGACCTGTCATTAGCATGGAGGATTGACTAGATTGATAGTAGTTTTTCCTAGCCTTTCCATTTCCTAGATAGCCATGGTTTTGTGGGTTTCCCACTTGGATTTTTTTATTGGTTCTCATGTTCCTTATGGCTATGGGTTGAGTTACTAGTTCCTCGAGCCATGGTTCGAAAAATGTTGTGGAAGCCTTGGAACAACTTGGGTTAAGTTACTAGTCTAAGAAGCCTTGGTTGGAATAATGCTTTGGAACCCTTTGTGGGTTGAGTTACTAGTCCTGGACCTTAGTTGGACAAACAATCTAGAGTACTGTGGGATCTATGGGTTGAGTTACTAGTCTTGGACTCAGGTTGGAACAAACACTTTGGATCCCTGGACAACTTGGGTAGAGACTGATTTGGTTGGAGTTAGTGATGTCTGATCAAGAGGTGGAATCAATTGTTAAGGGTTGGGGTGGTTTTTCCTTTGGAATTATTAGTTTTGCTTTGGTTGGTTTATTCCATGAGATCCCACATTCAATCTTGGAATATGGAACAAGGGTGATTGGTTGAAAGAGAGATTTTGTTCAACCCAATCTATGGTTGGGTAGTATGTGGAAGTCCTTGACTTGGTAGGTATTTTCATATGATAATAAGATCTATTCGTCTATTGTGATTCATATATATATGTTGACAATATGTTGGTGATATTATGGGTGAGTTTCCATGGTTTACATGTTCGTTAATGTTTTATTATATGATGTTCATATGATGTGTATCTTCTATGGATCTTGTCATGAGTTGTTTATCTATTAATTGGTCAATGAATGTATAGGCTAGAAAATGTTATTGCAGCTAAGATGAAAAGGAATTTTACCTTCTTGATCAATCTCATATAAGTTTTAGATCTACTTGTTCAAGAATGCATTCATGACCTATAGATTACATGTTCATCATGTTTTTGATGAAATAACTGTCATGGTTATCTTTAGTTAGGTCAATCACTTAATCAAGTTTTATGTTAGAGGATTTTTATTTATGTCATTTATTGTTTTGGAAATTTTCTTCAAGTTCTTAACATTGATCTAGAGTCTAGCCCTGAAAAGGTAGCACATATTTCGTGGTTGGAGGCAAAAAATGAGGAAATTGTGACTACAATCACTCCCTTATAGGCTAATGCATGTGACTGGAGGCCTAGAGTCACATGGATGCAGGATTATGCATGCGACTGGGAGTTCAGGTAAGTGGAAAAGCAATCTGACTTAGGGTTTGGGCACTTGGAAGGGTGGTTTAGCTCTTAGGGGTCTTGTAGCTCCCAAGGAAGGTGATTAAACTTCTAGTTTGTCAACTCCACTTACTTCACTATACTTAGGAGGTTGAGTCATATCATATCATAGTAACTCTTTATCACATATTTACTCCAATGGACTGGTGAAATTTGGTAAGTGTTGAGGGAGGGTGTTACAGAGTGGTATCAAAGTGGGTTTATGTTCTCTTTTGGTGATATTTGATACCATAGAGCATATTAGAGATCCTAGGTTAAACACTTGGACTCGATGGGAAGAATTTGTTTGTCATGCATGCATGTTAGTTGTCTATGTGGTTGTTATGCATGCATTTTTATGGTTATGGTTGTTGTGCATGATGTCATTGTATGCATCTTTTGTCA
The DNA here is from genome assembly GCA_000404065.3 of Pinus taeda. Classification (NCBI taxonomy): domain Eukaryota; kingdom Viridiplantae; phylum Streptophyta; class Pinopsida; order Pinales; family Pinaceae; genus Pinus; species Pinus taeda. The sequence continues at coordinate 128,826 of APFE031534920.1, read as the reverse complement.
TAATGACGTCATTGGTATGTCATGATACGAATATGTTGGTTGAGGTAGAGCAAGAGAAGCAGATCATCAGAGCGAGGTTGTAGCACTAGACCTCAGGGAAATTACAGATCATCATACAAGTTTGTATGTTGGGCATGTAGGTATGTTGGTTAATGATTGTTATAAGCATTATGGTTATGTACATGCATGTCATTCTATTATTTTTGTGGTTAAGTGCATGATAGATATTAGTTAAACAATGTGGTCATATGCATGTGCACTGGTTAGTTATGTGTGCTAGTTGACTTGTTGTTATATGCGTTGCAGTCATATGCATGATAATTATGGTAATTGCAATTAATATATTGATGTTATATGTATCATGGTAATCTGGTTCGACCTATGCAGATGGTTATGGTTATGATATTTAGGTATGAGTTGATATATTTGTGATATTGTGTCATACTAATATGGAATGACTTGTGTAGATGTGATAGCCTTCCCTGAGATACATTAAGGTATAATTTTCATCATGCCATTTATATTTGGTTTATATAACATGGTATGTTTATACACTACAATAAAAAAGGACATTGGTGAGGGTCGAAAAATGTCACCATAAGCTCATTGGTGACGGGCAAAAGAGCCTTCATCACCAAAAAATGAACGTCACCAAAGGTGGCGTCACCAAAAGTATAGGTGTTGTGGTGGAATTCAAGGTCTTTCACCAATAATTATTTATAATTACAGATAGTGACTGGCATCATTTCATATGAGAAATGGTGATGAACCTTAGCCTCTGTCACCAAAAACCTGAACGCCACCTGATCCAAGTGGATGTTGGTGGCCACCCACCTAGCCCATTTGGACCCCCACAACTGTCTCTTTCAGTTTTTTCAGTTTCCTAAATTGTAGCACAATTTACTATTTTTAGCAGTTTTCGGGTCCTGAACTTCCGGAGCCATTTTGAGGCCCAAATGATGTTTTTTGGGAAATCTGGGGGCAACATGGGTCCATGGACAAATTTTTCCCTTCCCAAAGTGGTAGTTCTTGGATAGATATTTCTAGCGAGCTATTGTACGCGTCAAATGGAGATTGTATGCCAAAGTTACAACCCCGGGAAATTGTTGTACCAATTTACCCAAACGAGGCCCACAATTTTGTGTTTCCTCTTCTAGGGTTAGGTTTTGGGATGTGAAGGGTTTTCCACTATTTCTCAACAATAAATATGCCTTCGAGCCTCATTGTAACACAGTTCAGAGGCATGTAGCCGCCACATCTCTTCTCAGAGATAAGCTACCATCGCCCTAGCTGGTTTATTTCCATTTCTGGTTGTAAGCATATTTTAGTATTTTCCATTAATGAAATGAAGTATTATTTCCACTGAATATTTGTGTATATGGTTATCTCTGTAATTTGTTGCGTTCCTATTTAAATCTGGATCGGTGGTATCAGAGCTGTCTGCTTTTTCTCTGATTTTCATTGCATGTCCCCAATGAGGTCAGGATATAAGGAGTTAGGGCTTGAACTGGTTGAACCTTTACAAGACAAACCTCGCATATCCCGATAGCCTCCCATGGCAAATGAGAAGAAATATGAGGGGGTAGGAGATCCTATCAAAATCTTGCTTGAAGAAGCCCTCGAGCGACAACAAAACACGATGATGGACAGCTTTGCCCTGATCATTTAGCGACTACCCAGAAGTGACACATCGGTTTCCAGTAGCTACTCTGGAAATGCCACACCCTTTAAGGTACAAGTTAATTTTGAAATCCCCTTATTCGAGGGTCAGATAGATGCATATGTCGTACATAAATGGTTAAATCTGCTAGAGGGTTATTTTTCTGTTCATGAATTTTCAAGTCGGGAAAAGATTGTTTTCGCTCTTCTCAAAGCAACCCCCCACGTCAAGGACTGGTGGGAAACCTACTGCAAGCAGAAGGATGAAAGTATAGGCTCACTATTTTGAACTGCACCCACTTGGGATTCATTCTGAGATGCCATCAAGAAGCAATAATACTCTGTCAAAAGATATGAGGACAAATACATCAAGTGGACTACGCTGCGACAAGGATGGGACCAAGATGTGCCAGAGTTCACAAAAATTTTTCATACCCTTTGCGCATAATTGGGTATCAAAGATTCTGAGCTGCATCTGGTACTCAAATACCACAACTTCCTACACAGATACATCCAGGAAGAGATGGAGTTCCTAAACATCTCCTCGCTCAGCACAACGTATCGATATTCTGTCAAAATTGAGCAAAAGTTCAAACAGAAGAAGCGAGGTTTTGGATCTGCAAGTTCGAAGTCTAAAGGACAAAGCCAAGGTGGGGTGACCCAAGACAACCCATCGAAGTCACAAGAAAAGAACAACACCATGAAGCCGAAGAAGGACACAGGAAAGTGGTGTGAGTTCCACAAGAGTCCCACTCATAACACAAGTGAGTGTCGAACCAAGCAGTCATTGGTGGCCGACTTGAACGCTTCTGAATCAGATGCATGTTCCTACCTTGAGCCAGAACCAGACAAGGGGAATGGCAAAGGGAAGCAGATCATTGATGCAGATCCTAGCACCACTATTGCCACTGCCAAGATCCAGAAAAATGAGCTCGAAAATCCAGAGGAAGGGGAGCGTCTTTTCCACTCACAGATGTGGGTAAAGGGTTCGCCGCTGCAATTCATTATTAACATTGGCAGCCAAAAGAACCTTATTTCAGCAGAGGTCGTGAAGCCGTTGGGCCTACCGACTACACCACACCCACAACTGTACAGTATCAGGTGGCTTCATGAAGGACGAGATCTCAAAGTTCGCTAGCAGTGTTGCCTTCCCTACAGCATCAAGCCCTTCACAGATGAGGTATTATGTGATGTTACACCTTTGGATGTTTGTGATGTATTATTAGGCCAACCATACCTGTGGAGGCGACATGCTATGTATGAGTCAAGGCCTCGTGCTGTCATTATTTCTTTGGATAATTCATTATACAGGATACCAAAGGTAGCCCCACCTACCACCACATCTTTGATCGCTGCTAAGAAAGGTAGAAATCTCATCTCCCATACCAGGAAATTCATCTATCTGGTTCACTCCCAAAGTAAGGGGAAGAGTGTCACCACATCCATGACCCCTGCGAAGGGTTCCTCCATGCAGCAGCAGTAGCAAAGGGATACAGTCATGACAAGAAACAGGAACAATTTCTCCTCACCCACAGGGGTACCAAACAAGTTTCAGGTGGGTGACAAAGTTTGGTTACATCTGCGGAGAGCACGCCTTACCAGAACCCATCAGAAACTCAAGCGACTCTGACATGCTCCTTACACTAGTACCAAGGCTACGAGAAACAATGCTTTGAAGCACAAAATTCCTCCATTCCTTGCCTTGCACCAAGTGTTCAATGTGTACCATCATTGACCATGCTTCCCACCATTTTTGGACACATCAGAGATTGCAGAACAACTCACCAGAGACCCAGCTCAGCAGAAGCTTCCTCATCTCAGGAAGGAACTTAATGCAATGGGGACCACTACTTCCTAATGGGGGAGAAATGATCTAGGTGGATGTTGGTGGCCACCCACCTACCCCATTTGGACCCCCACAACTGTCTCTTTCAGTTTTTTCAGTTTCCTAAATTGTAGCACAGTTTACTGTTTTTAGTAGTTTATCGGGTTCTGAACTTCTGGAGCCATTTTGAGGCCCTAAACAACGTTTTTTTGGGAAATCTGGGGGCAACATGGGTCTATTGAGTAATGTTTACCTTCCCAAAGTGGTAGTGCTCGAATAGATCTTTCTAACGATCTATCGTATGCGTAAAAAGAAGATTGTATGCCAAAGTTACGACCCCAGGAAATTGATGTACCAATTTACCCAAACGGGGCCCACAATTTGGCATTTCATCTTCTAGGGTTAGGTTTTGGGATGTGAAGGGTTTTCCACTGTTTCTCAACAATAAATAGGCCTTCGGGCCTCATTGTAACATAGTTCAGAGGCATGTAGCCGCCACATCTCTTCTCAGAGATAAGCTACCATCGCCCTAGTTTATTTCCATTTCTAGTTGTAAGCATATTTTAGTATTTTCCATTAATAAAATGAAGTATTATTTCCACTGCATCTTTGTGTATATGGTTATCTCTGTAATTTTTTGCGTTTCTATTTAAATCTGGATCACCACCAAAAGTGGTGTCGCCAAAAATATAGGTGTTGTGGTGACATTCAAGGTTTGTCACGAATAATGATTATAATGATAGATAGTGACCATCACCATTTCATATGAATAACAATTTATTGTGACAGACCATTCATGGTCCTCATTATTGATTCATATATATTGCAACGTTTGTTGGCCATCACCATTTCGTATTTTGGTGAGGGTTGAAAAATGTTACCATAAGTTCATTGGTGACGGTCAAAAAATCCTTCGTCACCAAAAAATGAATGTCAGCAACGGTCGCATTGCCAAAAGTATAGGTGTTGTGGTGACATTCAAAGTTCATCACAAATAATGATTATAATGATAGGTAGTGACCGTCACCATTTCATATTTTGGTGAGGGTCAAAAATGTCACCATAAACTCATAAACTCATTGGTAATGGTCAAAATATTTTTTGTCACCAAAAACTGACCATCTTCATTCCATAAGAATATCAAAGCATGATGGAATCGAACCACCAACCTCCTTCTTGTAAAACAGGTGCTCTTCCATTGATCTAGCACCCTTTAACGAATTAAACTTTAAACAAGAGCCGCATAGTGGCATTTCACTGCTTATTTGTACACATGAATTGTGTGCATATAGTTTTTAGTTTATTTGGTTCAAAATTATATTTTTGAAGATGAAATTATTTGAAAAAAAAAAAAAAAAAAAATCTTCATTGAACAATACTCTTAGTTATTGACATTTCAGCCAATGTGTGAATTCGCTAAAATATTTAATCCATTACAGAGCATTGCATATATATTGAATATAATATCAAATATGAATACATCCCATCCCACTAACAATTACAATGGAAATTGTAGTACAATACTAAAAAATAGTGAAGAATTGTAATACAATTGGCTAGATCGTATTTAAAAACAATGAAATTTTTTCATTTAAACTAGATTAATCATGAAACTCATGGATTATTACACATTAAAATCCAATCAAGTAGAACGACCCAACCTATCAAACAAAAAGTAATAAAACATAATGATTCAAAAAAAGAAACAATCATTTGTCAAAAGATAAAAGTAGGAATGTGTAGCTATAACCCAACTTTGAGATGTGTTAATGGTATACGGAAGTGCCATAATATGTTTGTTACTTTTCAATTTGGTTGCAACTTACCACTTCAAACTGAAAAAGACACAAATGAGTCCACAAAATGACACAATGTGCCTCGCTCTATCTACATCTTAGAGCCTCCACATTACATCATGTCTTATTTTTCTTGACCACCTTTGTTCATCATTACTATAAACTCCTCATAGTCAATTTGTCCATCCTAAAAATTCAACCACATTGAGAATGAGCATCAATTAGCATGTAGCATATGTATCATAAAAATTGATATATTGAAAATTTCCCATTTTCAAGAAGGTACTTATATGGTTTGTGTCCCCCTCATCAATGATTTCCTTAATAGTTTTTTTATCACCCATCCATAGTTTTTCAATGCTTGCTCTAATTTCAGCTTTGTAATGTACTTGAAAAAATATTAAATGTTTTTTTAATAAATTCAAAAATATCATTATTTTTATGTTAATAAACATTTTTATACAATTAGTGAATTAATATGAGATTGGTTGTCAAAGGATCTTAGCTCAACTGGTTGGGTGAACACATGTTGTAACTAGCCAGTTTATAACATTTATAATGTAGTTATATCTGGTCTAATAATAGGAGATGACATTTCAAAGTTAATAAAAAGGTGGAAGAATATAAATATAAATTTATGATTTTAAAATATCCTTTATCTAAAAAATTTGAAATAAAATAAATACCAAAAACATAATATTTTTGTATCAGCATTAGTATATTCCATGATTTTAAAATCTCCTGGCCTATAGTAAAAATTGAAATGAAATTAGTACCCAAAAAATACCTAAAAGATTGACACGTCTCCAATGACATTTAGTAAAGTTTACCCATTGTTTCTATGAAAATACTAAAAGGGAGTGTGTAAATGATCTTGCTTGTTTGTTCTATTGATGTGCATTGTGGTAGTGATAAACTCATGGTAATCAATTCTACCATTCCCATCTAGATTTGTATATAATAATAGGTGCAAGTATCATATCAATAGAAAGTCTAGTGATCACTAGTAGATTAAAAACATGCATAAAATTTGTGAAGACTAAATTCAATCAACACTCCTATAACCCTAAAAAATTTGTAGGTACTTGCTGCATCCATCAGGCACCTCACTTCTGTTAGAGAGAGTTTTGACCCTAATCTTACAAAGCCGCTCTTCAATTCTTCAAATGTGATTGTTCCACTATCATATGTGTCCATATTCTTGAGAATCTCCTTTAAACCCATTATTTCCTCTTCTAATAGACTATCAACAATCACATGTATTAAGATTTGAGTAATTTTAGATTATATACAAAAGTTACTATAGATTGTCTCACTACATATTATAAAACATAATACAAAAATACCTTTACAACAACTTTTTCAAACTTGTTCATCGTTGTGAATTGCTCAAATGTGTGTGAAAGCCTCTATCTTGACCTATCTTTATACTTTGACCAAATGCATTTCCGGGACATTTCTTTCCAGTTTGTTATACTAAAAATGACCACGTTTGGCCATAAAATTCCTAACTGCCATGGGAAAGAAAGTTAAGGAAATTTAGATATGCAATTTATTGAGAGAAACTGACCATTTTCAGAATTTATAGATCCTTAGATTCCACCACTTTTTAAAATTTTGACAGTTGTGTATCGAATAACCCTGCCAGCTTGAAAATTTTTATGGAAAAAATATTCGGCATGAAGACTGAAAAGAATATATCTGATTTCCATAGAAATATAAGATATCTTAGAACTTTTACACAGTTCATGTTTAGTGTCAAATGCCTACACGATTGTCAACTGAATAGCAACAAAGTACAATGGGAAACATGTAAAAAACAATAGTTACACCCTATGGAACAAATTAAACTTTGCAAATAACTTGTAATGTCAAAACATTTAAAATGCCAAAAAAATTATTCAGTCCACATAGGCTATTCCATTCCACATAAAAATAAATAAAATATCAAACATAACCTAAGGAACTTGATAAAGGTAGTGAATACGTGAACTCTACCATTGATTTCTCCACCAAAGCATGATAGCATAAAATGCCAAAAGCAAAGTCGTGCCAACCATGATAATTGTCAACCCAATTATATCTCATTCTAAATTAATAATCAACCTAGTGCCCCAAGAAAATACCATAACTATTGGTGAAAGTACAATAGCCCAAGATATAAGTGATAAAAATCCCAAGACAAAACTCAACTGCGAGCCTTGAAGAAATGATGGACATTTCCTAGCAAATACCACAACTATTGGTGAAAGTACAACAACCCAAGCTATAAGTGATAAAAATCCCAAGACAACACTCAACTACGGACCTTGAAGAAATGATGGACATTTCCTAGCAAAAAAGGAGCTGTAAAATATCCAAAAATGCCTTTAGCCAACTTGAATAATAATAGATGATTGAGTGCAGACTCATAGTCATCTCTCTTCTGCTGAAGGTGTGCAACATGAAAAACATACCATATCTACTTCAAATAAAATTTTCATTTCATTAGTGAAATTATAATATGCAAGATATTTGATAATATACCATCAATTACAATAAAACATTTTCTACCAAGACATTGATACGAAATTTGTTTTGCTAAATGATTTCCAAATAGAAATTGAAGTAAATTGGAGAACTAACTCCAATATTATTATAGAACCCTACAAGAATCCAGTACACATGAAACATTTATTAAATTGTATGTGGTATTAGGTTGTTTTAATGAACCAGACACATCTTTCAAAACTTGAATTTTGTCATTCCACATTGTGCATGACATTAAGACCAAACAATGCAATGCCATGCCATGCCTTGTATAACCTAATAAGGAAACTAAAACATATCATTTCAATCTGTTGTGCCTATCAACAACCCCCATTTTATTAGTGTTAGTAATAAGATTAATAAATGGGGACCCTTCTAAAAAATCAAATCTTAGCATTTAATCATGCCTTTCTTGTTTTTAAAATAAAATAAGATGTCAAAGTGGAACTTGCTAAAACATGGAAATTTACCTTTTCATACTTTAAGTGCATAAAACTTCATAAATGATGATTTTCTTATAAAAAGCGCTACATGATAAAAAGCCTAAGAATAACTTTATGACAGAAATTCATGAATATTAAAGTAAACCTTTAAAAGACCCGCTTTAAGAAGATTATTCTCGCACCAAAAAATAATTATGGCATGCCTCCCTTATAAAAGTTACCCCTTGAAAATGCGAGATCATAAAATCCTATAGCATTATCGCATCGCAATTCCAAACGCGTGGTGCTATTTGGTAAACCATAAGAAAATATTGTGAAATGCGATAGCATTTCACAAATCGCATATCACAACAACTCTTGTAGTGGTAGGTTTTAATGAAAACAAGTTTTACGATATAGTAATCTGCGATATTGTGAAGAAAATTGCAAAATCACTTTTATCGCAACTTGAAGGGCTCGGGGTTCTAGGAGAGTACTTCCAACTTTCGATTTGAGTTATGAACATTAAAGTTAAACATAACGGTTCATTAGTGGTCATTTATTAAAAGAACAATTAGGATCAGTGTAAAGGACCATTTGACGCAAGTTGATATCTTTTGATATGATTTAGAATTAAAGACCCTCTGACACCTTATTTTTGTCCTTCTATTGATTATTTATGCATTCACTATCATTTTTATCATATTTTGCTATCTGCTTGCAACTTTCAGGAAGAACACACAGAGCATAACATACGAAGAAATGGTGAAGAAAGGAAGGGAACCCATTGCTGAAAAGTTAGAAATGACACCATTGTTCACAGACGCTACCTGTAATCGGGATGCAGGGATATCTATGTGGGAAAAAATGGATTAGTTGTTGGAGGAGGAACAACCAAGAATTATGAAAGTAACAATTACAGCAGATGGACGCAGCTCTTCTAATGCGTCCCTAACTAAACTCGCATGCTCATTTCTACACCGCATTGCAGCAAGATCAAAGATACTCCCTTATACTGACATGGTTAAGTGGATTATAGATGAAGTGGACATATCTGACAGAGAATTCAAGACAACAAGCCAAGAAGTCACGAGATCGTTTACCCCAGACAACCTGAGGCTCATGTACCATCTACTAGAGTCCCAGGCCATCTACAACAAGCAATTTGTCAAGAAGTTTGCCAAGGAGAATGAAGACTTGGCAAAATGCACCAAGCATTGGTAAAACAATGAGGAAAGACTTAGAAAAGATAAAAATGGTATGTACGCCACTGGTTCTCTTTGTTCCCCTTGCTATTTTTCCGTTGTTATGTTATGTATACTATTTGGTAAACTGGACATCAACAAATTCTCATCAGAATGGTTACCCCTAGTGGATGTAGCTATCAATGCTACAATAATGAATTGGGCCCAAATCCTATAAGATAATTTAACCACTGCAATTTTAGAATATAGAAAAAAAAGAAGCATTGCTTCGAGGGTTTACTCTCCATTTTTTATGTGTGCCTATGTTATGGACGTTGTTTGTTTTGTTTCCAAATTTCCTGTTATGGGATGGAAGTGGACAGTTCAAAATCCACTTCCCATTCAAATTTATCACAAAGTCACGTGGGAATCAAATTTCGTGCCACATTTCTTCAAAATTTGTCACAAAGTTATACTCCCGATTCATAAAAAAATCTACAACAGAGATACCCCAAGGTTTTCCCAATAAGCTGAGGTAGATATTCTCCCCGAAGCGAGATGGTTTGGGGAAGAATTATTCATGTATATCAGAGTGTTTGGCAATATTGCCTCACCCCATGTGCTACCTTTTCATATCCTAGACAAACTGATGGCTAGGGAGATAGCCTATCAAACATGTGGTGAGTGAGGAATGAGCAAAATACTGAAAGATTCCAAGAAGGCCATTTGACCTCAATTTCCTGTAACATGCGGAGCATTTGCATTGCATGACTTGGAACATGCTTTCAAAGAAGTTAATAATGTATTATCTTTACAAATACCCAAGTTCCCGGGAAGGAAATATGATCCCTTTGATATTGTAAGTGATTTTAACACAATGGTTAGAATAAGAGCTTTTACTCATGAAAAAGATCCCTTGAATGATGTTTTCCTGTAGAAAAACACCTTAAAAGAGGTGCAGCATATGGCAAAAATTCTTTTTGACCAAGAAGGTCTCCAAAATTTTGAAAATCACAGAAAACAGAGGTTATCTAAGGTCCCATTCGACCAACTACTCATTGAACCATTAAGAGATCCTACTCCTAGTGTAAGCATAAGTGAATATTCAAATGAGAAATCCAAAACAAGTTCCGAAAAAGAATCAACAAAAATTTTTGGTGATCAATCTAAAAAAACATCAGAGAGTAAACACAATAAGAGCAAGGAGTAATAAAAGACACAAACTAGTCCACAAAAAAGTCTGATTAGTAGAATTCATTTGTAAAAGAAGCTGAAGCCTCAACTCCTCCTACAAAGCAAGCAAAGACACCCGTAATTGATCTAGAAGGAGAATGGGAAAATTTTAATAAGATACTTAACACATAAGAACAAAGCGCAAAGCCACCAACAAATTCTAAAGAGATGACCATGGAAATGGTAATAGAAAGGGTTGTTAACACTCAGGAAATGGAGAACATTCCCATTGCTCCCTCATTTGAGATTGTACTAAGAATAGAGGAAATTCCTCCTCTAGTTGTATTCTACAACCCTCAACATAAAGCTGTCATTAGAAGGCAAAGAAAGAAAAGAATGTTTGATTCTATGCTTGCTCCCGAGGATGAACCTCTAGATGTTCTTTGGAAAGACCCATCTATAGATCCATTGGAAAATATTACTAGGTTCTCACAGGTCACAAGTGCATACGCTTCAACAACTATTGACAAGGCAACAGAGGTAAAATCGCTGCTTAAAGAAAAAGAAGATAGGATTTTGTTTTTGGAACAATAGTTACAGCAAGTTAGCATCAACCAACAAGCTGAAACACATTTGGCAAAACTTCAGCGAGACTTTCAGAAAATGAAATTGGCACATCAAAGTAGTTTAGCTGGTAAAGAAAAACAATTACAAAGTATAATAGAACTGCATAAAGATGATCCCAAAATTGGACAATTTGTCATATAGGCACTTGGTCTCAATTCCCAGCTCTTGCAACAGAAAGAACTATTATGCCCGAATATTTCACAGTGGAATTCCCACTGCGAAATGAGCAATAATACTACAGATCAAGTCATGGAACTACAACTTGAATATGATTCAATTTTTAAGAAAGTCTCAGACTTCTTAAACTAACAGAAATCCGAAGAAGAGAAAAGAGCAAACATGCCCAAAATTGATGAATCGCATAAAGAGATTTTATTTGCGAAATGGGATTCTCGGCTAAGGGAGGCAGAACAGGCAATGTAGGATGTGGCGGCAGCAGTGAACAGTGTCATAGAATACGTAAATGAAAATCTACACAAGGTTAATTTGGTAGCAAAAACCACCCCTGGATTTCTTCCAAAAGCACAACAACTTCAAGTAGTATGGAAACAAACCATGGAGGAAATGGCAAAGGCAATTAAACAGGTAAACAAATTGAATTGGGAAGCATACTGGCAGTACCTTGTGAAACCACATAGCTAATGGATGACCTTGAAGTGCCTGATGACTTCCGCTGAGAAGATAGTGCCAGCTCTCACCAATGCCGTATTTGCAGGACAACTAAAAGCTGAAGTCGGCCAATCGATAGTCTTAAAACCGATGCTGGATATTTGCGATCTAAAGAATTAGATGCAGGATTAGTCATAGACATATTTTATTTTTGTTTTTGTTTATTTTTGCTTAAAATGAGGCAGGTCGTTTAAACCTCCTCATCTATTTTTTTAATATTTAATTTTAGATTTCATAGATTAGTATTTAAACCCCTCTCATTCATTTAGAGAAGGGTCTAGAGTTTTATCAAAAAAATTCTTCAGAACGTGCATATTACCCCCCATTGAGGAGGTTTTGATAAAATCAATGGAACGAGATTTATTTTCTACTTGAGTTTAACATTTGCTACTGAAATTGCACTTTTGTAGTCTTAGTTGATGTTAAGTGATTTGAAGATAGATTGATATTGTTGGAGCTCATGAGTAGGATGTATTACAAATGGTACTTTTATCTCTTAATATTTTTTACTTGTGTGACAAGCAATAAATAATTTTCAGTTATTTATGTATGAAAGTTTAAATGTTTAGTTATCATTATTGCACTTTTGTATGGTGATGACTTACTCTTTATGTTGAATATGTCAATGACTCTTTATGCGATATATTTCTCATATTGTTTCGGCTAAACTTTTATACGAAACAATCATTCCTAAATGGATTCTCTTCTTATTGTGATTGAATGATCTTCATTATCAATCGCTTTTTAGAAATCATTTTAGATTGTTGAAAATAATACTGAGAGGGGGGGTGAATCAGTATTATCTAGTCCTTTTACCAAATCTTCCTTATTTTCAATTTGAATTATTTTTGCATATCAGTACTATAAAATAATGAGCATGAACAAGAAAAATAGACAGTCACATCAAAGAACACCAGATATAAGGAGGAAACCCAATGTGGGTGAAAACCACCTGCTGCAATATGTCTCTATCTTCTTTCAAATTAGAAACTCCTTTTACAATGGTCTTGTACTGGTGCAGTCCTTTACCAGTACGCAGGCTGCAACCTGCAGAGAGCTACAACTCTCTCTTGTTTTCCAGTCTCTCCTGGAAGGGAGCTACAACCCCCTACTTCTTTTCAAGGACCACTTTTCATAAATTTTCAAACTGGATCCATAAGCATCAAATGATCATCAAGTATAAGAAAATCACCTAGTCAATTGTAGTACCCAAATCAACAATAATAGAACCAACCCAGAACACGACAATGATAAACAGAGATTTCAAGAGAAGTAAGCAGCTTCACCCATGTACAGCCTGCTTACGGTACGCAGGTAACTCAACTGTTCACCTGCTTACCTACGCAGGTAACTGAACTGCTCACCTGCTTACCTAAGCAGGTAATTGAACTGCTCACCTGCTTACCTACGCACTGTGTCCTTTGATCTGCCTGCGTACCTCCGCACCTGCAACCCTTCTGTGCCTGCGTATCGGTGCACCTGCAACCCTTCTGTGCCTTCGTATCGGCGCACCTGCAACCCTTCTATGCCTGCGTTACGATGCACCTGAAACGCTTCATCCCAGCGTATGTACGCACTTTTCTTTCACTGTACCTGCGTACCTTCGAGCATAGATAATTTCAAGACTTCAAGAACAACCCAGATAGTCAGATCTACAGATCTGATCATGCACCGAAGAGATCTCAATTCATCAGTAGATTCGCCTTATTTAGATCTAGACATTACACCCAAGAGATCATGATATTTTAGATCTAGCTCTCATAAGATGTTCAACCCAAGCACACACATAAGCCAAATGATCTCCTTTGCTTTATATAGGCAAGCTCCTCCTAAAAACATGGATCAATACCACGAGCCAAAACCATAGAAACACAAATACCGTCGGCTAGTTAAACAAAAGAAACCCCACGTGCGCTTTTCTTTGCCTTGAAATGTGTGCACTGGGGTACACACCTCCTGGACGGCTTATCTGCGTATTAGGACGCGGTCCCTTCATGGTGTACTTGCGGGTACGCACTTTCTGTAAGGTGTACCTGCGTACCCCTTATTTTCTTCCATATTTGATAGCTGATCATCAATCTCTGCTGCTAACTTGAAGTACTGTGGTCTATCACCTGAATGGGTTGCCATCAAGGACAACACTTTAGCCATAATGCCAACAATTTTTCCATGAACAACTCCCCAACTTTACATTCAATCATAGCATTAATGGCGGAAAACAACTAGTCATCTACACAATTTCCAATTCCATCATAAACGCAATTCACATCAGCAAGAAGGAACAAAGGAAAAACAACAGGCTCCATCGCACTTAATTCATCAACTTCCATTCAATCATAAATGCAACCCACACCGACAAGAATGAGCAAGGGAAAGCAACATATTAATTACTTGTTTTCCACTTCATCTAATTCCTTGCCCCTACATCCCATCACAGGACAACTATTATAGTAAACAATAATCAATGTTAGAGAACAACAAAAGACCATCAAAGCAACATTGATCTTGAGGATTTACTAACCAAAAGTGAGAGAGGATACAGTAGAGTTAAAAGCACATAATTATACCTTAATTTAAATCACAATAAGCATGGCAAGTGATAACAGTGAACTTGAATTAAGTGTACAAGGCAAAACAAAGCTAAAATTTGCAATCTAAATCCATATCATTGATTAGCCTTTTCTTTTCAAAAATTATGTTGCACGCACTATAATTCTCAATTAGCCGAAAAGAGAACAACATAGTCAGAAGGACTCCAAGGTTGCCATCTAACAAAGCACACAGTATATAACTAGTTATCTATGGTATTTACAATAAATACCCTATCACTGAACTCTGTCAACCCCTCATCCATGATCTCTTTGCAATCTAACTAAAGCAATCTTCTTAGAATCATTCCAATGCAAGTGGGTTGTAACACTCAACAAAGTACACAAATGCATGACCAATATTAATATTTCCTATAAAGATTTAATTACTCTGATTCCTAGGGCCATCGTGCCATGATCCCTACACAAGAAACATTATACTACCAAACAATTTCAATGAACACAATTCACATGTTTGGAACTAATATTATAGACACAAATAACATCCAAGCACCTCTCTTCAAAAAAACCAACATTGATTATATAGAAACATTGAAAGCTATACAATAATATACAAAGCCACACTTCAAGATGCATATTGACATATTGAGTTTTATCAAACTCATAGTTCAATCAAATAAAACTACCAAAGTCTTTAGATTTCACCCAGTCTAAACGACAATGTAGCAACAAGTTCCACAAAACAGGACAAATGTCATTTGGTGGATGAAAATAGATTCATCCCAAACCATAATACTAAAGTAGCCAATATAAGCACTACAGAGACATCGAGAGCAAATGTCTCTCTCGTAATCTTAAAAAGCATTTTACACTTCATCCCTCCAAATTTCAAAAGTAAACAACTCCTGAATTGCTCAACTAGAATTTCGATGATTCTGACCTTCAATAAGTCCATTTCCCTTGCTGAAAGAGTTAGATCTATATGCTCCAGAGATGTTCAATGATAGATTTCAGTCTACATAATGTCTCATCAAACCATAAGCCTAGTTTTGGTCCTAAGTAGTTCAACTCCTAATAAAACAACATAATAGACATTGTTCTAATTTTAATTATCTCCTTGTTAATTTCCTTCCAGATATACATGACCTACTTCTTGACCTATGCATAACAATGTCACGAAGTCCAAGTCCCTCTCCCTTCAGTCCACCAAAGACTTAGTACCAACAATCAATTTCCAAGCCCACTTAATAAGATGTATGATAAGCTTAGCAACATTGTTGTTGACTGGATCGACAAGCCTTGATGGCCAAGATAAATAAGGAAGTCTAAGAACGAAAAAAGAAACATAATCTGCTTCATTTGTTGGCTACTCCATGTCCCTCCATTTGGACCTATGTCAACCCCCATAATGACTTGCGAGCAGGTCATTCTCCACATCTAGTTCTTGTTTTTACATTTCTCCATGGCCCTGGGACCTGCAAGCCATTAAAGTAAGTCAACTTGAAGTTTTTAGATCCAGAACTATAAGTTCTTTGCATGGATGAAAATGATCAAAAGAAAGATTTTCTCAAATACCTAGGCGAATTGCTTTAGAACCCTTCATAATACGTAACCTCTTGCAAGAGTTAGTGAACATCTTGCAGTGAGTATTCCATATCAGCAATTTGTTTTGTTGAAAACATTGTCTGGGCCACAAAGAAGTCATCGACATTCCAAGAATAGAAAAAATGACAACAGTAAGATTAATAGTAGAGGAAAAAACTAAAATGTGAGAATGGCCTAGACATTCTTTTGACATGGTATATATGATATGTAACATGAAATTGGACAGAAATTGGATGGAGCATATATTAAAGTTCTCATTGTTTTCCATATTATACCAGGTCATAATTTCCTGCTCTCTTTTTTTCATAGTATATATATATATATATATACTTATATATAATATATTTATATATATATATTATGTAGATATATATATGTATATATATGTATATATATATATATATAGTATATATATATATTGTATATATTATATATGTATATATACATATATGTATATATACATATATTATATCTATGTTATATATATGTATATAATACATATATTATATATATATGTATATATATATATATGTATATATAATATATATATATATATATATAATATATATATATTATATATATTATTATATATATATATATATTATATATATGATGTTTCATTATTGTATATCAAGTTTTTTAGACATGTTTTGGTGATAATCACATCAAAATCCATTTGTCGACGTGTTCTGAACTAGCAAGTGTGGTTCATCATCCTAACGATGAACCACACTTGCTAGTTCGAAACGCATCGACAGATCGATTTTGATGTGGTACTGGTTATCGCCAAAAGCATGTCTCAAAAACTTGATATGGATCGCAAAAGTCTTAATTCAATATGGATATCGTTGCATCATGAGATGGTCCTACTATTTTTGCTTAATTTCATCTATAACTAGAAATATATGACTTTGCTTATGAGTTCATCTTGTTTTGTACAGTATCCCATGTGGTGGAGAGCTGAAAACCAAATATTAGATTCTCTCTCTCTTGAAGAATCGTAATGTATACTGCAACCTTTTTTGCCAGCAGGACAATGAACTGAATAAGCTCCATCACAACAACTATAACCATTGGCCCGTTCCCATCAAACCCACCTAGAAGTTTTGTTATGCAATCCTTTTTTTAATGTAAATTTACTTGTTAATCCCTGCCAAATGCCATTTGTTTGATAAATAACTAAATAAATCACCGTTGTCAAATAACAACAATGATGCCTTGTCTCCCATGTGATGCATTAAATAAATTGAAACTGTGAGGGGGACAACACGATATTTCGATTCTGTCATTGTGATCCCTTGTCTGGACTTTCTCATATATTTATCAACTCAACCTTGATTCTCACTGCCATTGGATATCAGGTCTTGCCCATGTCTTTATTAATTTTACTCTTGATCCTCATGGGCATTAGATATCAGGAATTTGCCAATTTCTTTATCAAATACCCTGATGATTGTTCCTCACTGCCAATGGATATTAGATCTGATTACAACCATGTTCCACGGTTGTGCAAAAATCTTGTTAGCTTGGGAAGTTTTGATGATGTATATCATTGCAATGGTAGAGTAGTTGTTAGTGTTGGTGTTGTATCTGCTAAGGAGCATGTTGACAATTGCAAAATTGAACAAAATATACAAAAGTTGACAAACAATAGAGACAATTTTTTCTTACACACAAAAACATCTCCATAGAGAATCTGCAGTCCTAAGAAGTTATACAATAGATAAAAACCAAATCAATCTAGATCAAGCAAACTCAAGTTCTAGTGGAGACATGCCACTGTCTGTGCTGAAGAAACCTTTTTTCCATCTTGGATCTTCATTTGGAAAATGAGGCGAAGGAATTAGAAGACTTATCTCTAATTGAAACTTCTTTACCTTCAAGAAATTCCTACAAATCTAAGCTCTTAGAAGAGGCAGATTTGATAGATCCTCATGAGCCATGTTACAATCTAGCTTTTAACGATATTTTAATGCAATAATCTACACAACCAATTTCAGTTGTCAGAAACATGAGCCCATGCACTTTCTTCTTGATATTATCTATTGATCTATATAGATATAGATACTGCATAGAAATTTAGAAGATAGTCAATGTCTTCTTCCACTATTTTGGAGGGCCATTCTGCCAAGAGGCTGAAGAATCTCCAACAAGGATTAAGCATAAATTAATTTTGAAATGAAGCTTCCTTGCATTATCCTAGTAAATATGTCTTCAAAATAAAGGTTTTATTTATAAGCTTCTTTGGTTTAATTTTAACTTCTCATTGTCTTCTTAGTTGCAATATGTTATCTGAGAAGTGGGGACTATTTTTGGCAATGTGATTAAACGAATAGGATTAACTGAGTGGAAAGAAAATAGATGGAAGATTTACCATGGACATGTACAAAAACAATAAACATTAACCAATAAATCTATTAGTCAATTATTGTTTGTGATTTTTAGTGTATCAAATTTTGCAGGTTACAGTTGAGGGCCACCCAACATAAGTGTTCATGTTCAGAAGTGCTGGGAAGTTGGGAACTAGTGCAAGAGAGATTGAATAAACGAATTATAAAACAAATAAATATCAAGTGAGTATGTGTGTGTGGGGGGTAGGGGTAAGATAAAAAAAAAAAAAAATACTGTAACAGTCTAACTATGCTCTTAACGATATATAAGAACAAGCACCAACATCTTGTGATGTGAAAAAATGCTGAAATTCATCTTGTGTTGTACAAAAATGACGAAATTCTTTAAATGGAAAGTTTATATGGAAATGGCTAAATATGATCTTCGTAGATTGAACTATAATATTGAGGTCATTATGTGCATGGATCTTATCTCCGACAATGAGATGGGAAGTTGTGTACGTCTTTTAAGTTTTATTCCAACTAATTAATTTTTCTCCATGTTTAGGTTATACTTATCACCTTATGGGATGTTCAACACAACTTCTCAACAAGCAGAACTGCTTCATTGACATCGAATATTTGTGCATTAAGAAATTTCCAGTAAATATTAAAGAGGCTTTATGCTGTGAGTTTCCCAATGCAAACAACACAAGTTGAATGCTCATTGAAGCATGGGAAATATATAATAAGAAGCATGCATTTATGTTTGTGGGAAAGAAACTTTTTTGATACTTGGAATAGACGCAAACAAATAAGGACATATTGAAATACATTACCTTATGGGAATTTCAACACAACTTCTCAACAAGTAGAACTGCTTCATTGACATCGAATATTTGTGCATTAATAAATTCCCAGTAAATACTAAAGAGGCTTTATGCGGTGAGTTTCCCAATGCAAACAACACAAGTTGAATGCTCATTGAAGCATGGGAAGTATATAATAAGAAGCATGCATATATGTTTGTGGGGAAAGAAACTTTTTTGATACTTAGAATAGATTCAAACAAATAATGACATATTGAAATACATAATACAATATGAACAAAACAAGATTGAAGAAACAAGTAACAGATGGAACATATAAAGAGATAAAATGTTTGTTAAGCTTCAAGGTTGACCAATCTAAGCCTTAAGGTACCCTCTAAAGTAATATTGTCTCTAAGACTCATAGAAATACTACTTAATGAACCAAGAAAGCATACGCTTTAACACAAGCACATAAAGAAGAGAATTGTAATTGTGTAGAACATATCAACAACACTCCAAAGCCTAACAAGGACAATAGGAAGATGGACTCATGATAACTTTCATACTTTGCTCTAAAACCAGCACATAACAAGTGCTGTTGTCTAGCAATAGAAAAGTCTCATAATAAGATGTCTGTCTCATACTAAGATGTTTGTGATGACCTCTTGCTCTGTCTCGTAATAACATGTTTGTCTCATACTAAGACCTTTGTGCTGACCTCTTGTGAATATGTGAGATGCTTAATTTATTATGTATAAGATGGTTGAAATCCCATCATGGTGATTAATTATCTATTGTTAGGGTCACACCCTAACGCCCTTATTTATGTGGTGGGATCACGTCATAATAAAGAGTCAATAAAGCCCATAATAATAATTGTAAGTGGTTAACCCGCTATTAATGACGGGACCACATTTAGTTGCAAATGGGCCTAGTATTAGATAGATGGTATTAATAAAACCCATGGTATTGATCCATGGCTATTGGCATGTATGAGTCATATAAAGGATAGAGACTCCTACGAGGAGCATCGTGTCTTTATTTTTGAAATCGAGCCCTCTGATCTATGAGGTTGCCCCCTCGAAGAGGCCAGTGAACATTGCTTTCTGAATAATAAAATATTTGTTGTTGACTCTCACTATTTTATGTTCTGGGTATTTTTCTTCGCATATTCTGTATTTGGGTATCTTTTGCAGGTTAAGAGCATAACAAGTGGTATCATAGCTCTTTCCAGGGCCGGTGGGATCTCCATTTCTTAGCAATTTTTTTTTTTTTGGCTAGAGACGTGTTCCGGCGTCTTTAAATCACGGGATCTGTCGTTGAGCGCATAAACCTGCGGATTTGGGGAGGCATGCACGCAGGAAATACAAGAGGTGGTCACACTTGTTGGACTCCCTTGTAACCCCTGCGGGTACCCCTTCGAGTAGTAGTGCATTAGACAGAACCACGTATGGATTATCTTCCACTTACCTTCTGGGTATATCAGAAGCCCCCTAGCTCCTCTGCAACCTAGCCATAGATAAACCGTCAGTCGTCTTGCTGCTACAGTACACCGAGAACAGCACTCGGAGAGATTACTCGCCCGTATGATAGGGTAGTCGGGTTGTACGGCTAAGGGTACTGTTGATCCTCCTTAGTTAGAGCCCTCAAACATTGGGCCGAGTACTGCTGTCAGACCCTTATGTATATTGCGATCTGTAGCACCTGACACTCCTCGAGACCATAGTTCCCTTTTCTATCTTGGGATCACACATCATCTCTGCCAGATCCGCTCACGCAAAGGGGCGCAACAGCAGAAGACATCAGTCTGATCTATTATATCCATCAGATCCGCAGCAGCAATCTACTCCGCCACTTAGAGCTATCCGATCCGCCATTCAGATCTCTCAGATCCACTTGATCTGAGTAGTTGTGTGGGGTTCCTATACCGGAGCATGATTTTCGCAGGACTTTTGACATCATTGACATTTTGAGGATTTGGCGACTGTAGTATTCCTAAGGAAGGAGTAAAACTCCGTTAGGAGCTTTTAGAAAAAAAATAAAAAATAAAAAAATCTGAGATCTCCCTAGGTGCTTATTGGTGATCTAACGCATGAGAATCAAGATGAAGAGCTAAGCATGGTGGTACCATTCAATTCTTAGTGACAAAAAAAATTTGGCGGTCCCAAATTTCAAGAGCATCAGGTCGGTGCATGGTAGAAACTAGAGCTCAAGCTATGGCCAATGAGAGGATGGACAAACTTGAACAAACCTTGCAATCCCTCCAAACTCAGCTTGACAGACTAACAATATTAATCCCGAGCGTAATCCCAAAGGG
Organism: Pinus taeda; assembly: GCA_000404065.3. Lineage (NCBI taxonomy): Eukaryota > Viridiplantae > Streptophyta > Pinopsida > Pinales > Pinaceae > Pinus > Pinus taeda. The sequence goes on along the minus strand of APFE031534920.1, from coordinate 107,329 downwards.
CAAGGAGGAAGCCCATGAGGAGGCGTATATTGGCAATTGGCACAGTGAGGGTGATTCTAGCCATTCTCCTCACCTCTAGGGCCCCCAACAATAACAATCATGTCCGAGAACTCCCAAGTTGGATATGCATATATTTGATGGTTCTCACCCGGCGGCATGGATAGCACAAATGGAGCAGTATTTCAATCTGAATAACATCTTAGATAATGAGACTCAGCTTATGGTGGGGAGCATGTACTTGGACAATGAAAGGTGGTAATGGTGGGAATGGCATCAACGTTGCAATGCAACTTTTTTGACTTGGGACAAATTCAAAAAAGCTCTTACGGACTGCTTTGACCAGGAATCTTCTTTTTTGGGTCGTCTTACTAAGCTCCGATAGACTGGCACAGTGGATGAATATATTACAGCCTTTGAAGCCTTATCCTTCCGCACTAGGGGTCTCTCAGATGTGTTCTACATGGAATGTTTTATCAGCGGTCTTAAAGAGGCTATAAAAGTCCACGTCCAACTGCACCACCCTCCCACATGGATTGAGGCTTGCAAGGTAGCTCGTAACGTGGAACGTGCGTTAGCAGCCCAATCCACTCACCCAAATTTCACCGCCAAGGGTCGCCCCACTCAGGCTCACAGCACGACTCAAACACTTAAGTTCAAAAGGTGTCACCTGCAGAAATGGCCGAAAGAAGAAAGCAGGGATTATCTTACTACTGTGATGAAAAATACTCCCCAGGTCACAAATGCAAGGAGCCCAAATTTTTTCAAATTGATTCCACTGATTACAGCTCATCAGAGGAAGATCCACCACTTGAGGACCCTGAGGCGGTAGAAGAGGACAACCAAAAGGACAATGTCCCTAACGAACCAGTTATTTCACTGCATGCTCTGGCAGGAATTTCTTCACCTCAAACTCTCAAAATTAGAGGTTTTATTAAACATTGCCCAGTAGTAGTCCTAATTGATAGTGGAAGTACACATAATTTCATCCATCAAAAAGTCACGGAAGTAGTGCATTGTTTTGTACGAGCAGTTTCTAACTTCCAAGTCCAAATTGCGGATGGGGGCACAATGAAATGTGAAGGCCGTTGTGAAAACGTCAAAATTCAAATGGGGGATTATCAGTTGAAGACCCACATGTTTGCAATACACATGGGTGGGTGCGACATTGTCCTCGGGGCTAAATGGCTTCGCACTCTTGGGCCAATCACAATGGATTTCCAGGAGTTATATATGAGTTTTAAGCAGAACAACTCCACACATACCCTCCGTGGACTCCAGGCAGGAGCCCCTTCTATCATCAGCTTGCATAGGATGGAAAAATTGCTAAAAAAGGGCCATCATGGAGTTATAGCTCAATTTAATGCCATCCAGGTAGTCGAAACCAAGTCTCTACCCATCCTGAGATGCACCAGATTTTAAATACCCATCTGCCGGTCTTTGACAAGCCTCAAGGGCTTCCACCCTCGCGAGGGGAACATGATCATAGCATCACCTTGGTTCCAGGGGCCCAACCCCCAAATGTGCGCCCATACAGATATCTGTTCACCCAAAAGAATGAAATAGAAAAAATCATCAAGGAACTTTTTGAAGCAGGGGTCATTTGTCCTAGCATCAGTCCTTATTCATCTTCAGTGGTCATGGTGCTCAAGAAGGATGGGGAGTGGAGGATGTGTCCTGACTTCAGGGCCCTCAATAAGTTGACAGTAAAAGATAAATTTCCCATCCCGGTGGTTGATGATTTGTTGGATGAACTCAATGGGGCTCAATTTTTCACGAAGCTGGATCTTCGCTTAGACTACCACCAAATTCGCATGAAGGAAGTCGACATCCCCAAGACTGCTTTCAGAACTCATGAAGGCCACTATGAATTCTTGGTCATGCCATTTTGTCTTTGTAATTCCCCCTCTACTTTTCAGAGCCTTATGAACCACATTCTCAAACCATATCTCAGCAAATTTGTCCTTGTCTTCTTCGATGACATCCTCATCTGTAGTTGCACTTGGGCCGCACATCTTCAACATGTAGATCTACTCTTGCAACTACTCCACAAGCATAAATTATTTGTCAAGATGTCCAAGTGTTCGTTTGGCATGGTAGAGGTAGAGTATTTGGGCCACATTGTGGGGCGTGAGGGTGTCAAGGTGGACCCCAAAAGGATCCAAGCAATGGAGGAATGGCCTCAACCTAAGACCTTGAAGAGTTTGTGAGGATTTTTGGGTCTCACAGGCTATTATCGTAAATTTGTCTACAACTATGGTCGCATAGCGAAACCCCTCACCCAACTCCTAAAGGAAAATTCATTCTTCTGGAATGAGGAAGCCCAATAGGCCTTTACAGCTCTAAAAAATGCCATGAGTTCCACTCCAGTTTTAGCACTACCTGACTTCACCAAATCTTTTGTCATTGAATGTGATGCTTCGGGTACAAGTATTGGGGCGGTTTTAATGCAGGAAGGGCAACCGTTGGCCTTCACAAGCCAACAACTCAGTGGTAAGAATCAGGGCCAATCTACCTACGAGAAGGAAATGATGGCCATCTTACATGTAGTCGACACCTGGCGACCTTATTTACTAGGGAGATGTTTCCAAATCCGCACAGACCATCACAGTCTTAAATATTTTTTGGAGCAACGCCTATCCTCCCCACAACAAAATAAATGGCTCGCCAAAATGCTGGGATATGATTATGAGATCATTTACAAAAAAGGGCAAGAAAATAGTGTAGCAAATGCATTATCTCGCCAATTTGAGGAAGAAAGTACCCTGCTAGCAATTTCCCTTCCCATTCCAGAATGGATTGAAGAGGCTCGCAGGGAATGGTTTTAACATCCTGGGCTCTCCCAACTCATTTCTCAATTGCAGGCGGATCGAAATCCCACCAAGGGCTACTCGTGGCAGAATGAGATTCTTCGCTACAAGGACAAAGTCGTAATATCACCAACATCCAGCCTCAAAAGTCGCATTTTGGCAGAATTGCACTCATCCCCCCTTGCAGGACATTCAGGCTTTCAGAAGACGTATGCTC
>APFE031534920.1:16489-104295 GCA_000404065.3 Pinus taeda | reverse complement strand
TTAACATATTCTCCACCATTATCTGATCTTAGCTTAAGAATTTGATGTCCAGATTGTTTTTCAACAAAGGCCTTAAAGGCCAAGGATTTGTTAAATACTTCACTCTTGAGTTTTAAGAAGTATACCCAAGTGCGTCTGGAGAAATCATCAATGAAAGTTAAGAAATACTTGTAGCCAGAGAAGGAAACAATTGGAAGTGGACCACATAAATCACTATGCACAAGCTGTAAAGGGGCTGAGGCATGCCAAGAGGCACGTTTTTCAAAATTGTCCCAATGATGTTTTTCGAGTACACATCCGGAACAAACACCATCTTTACAAGATACCATAGGAAGACCTGTCACCATATTTTATTTGCATAGATTCTGAAGGGAGCGATAGTTTTAAGTGACCAAATCGCTCATGCCAAAGTTTGCTCACTTCATCATTATGAGCAACAAATACCGAGGGAAGATTTGATGACCCAAAGTTGTGAAACTCATACAACCTTGTAGAATCATCAGCAATGCCAATAGCTAAAATCTGTCTAGGATCTCTTAGGTCCTTAATTACAACATTGTGAGGTGAAAATTCAATGATTTTACCTTCACTTGAATGAGTTATTTGATATAAAGATATAAGGTTGCAGGATAAGGCTGGAACACATAATACATCATTAAATTGACCATTGTCTATATGAATAGTTCTAGTCCTTACAACACTAAGAGATCTATCATCACCAACATATATATTTTTGGTGTTACAATTATTTAAAGAAGAAAACATGGCTTTGTTTTTGGCCATGTGATAAGAAGCTCCAGAATCAATGAACCACTCATGAGAATGAGAGGATGAAGATACATTTAGTGCATAGCTAGACCGAGATGCTTGACAACCACATGCAGAAAGTGCCATTCCTGAAGATGAATTTGAAGTTGAAGAGTGCTCAAAATGGATGTTATGCTTCTTCATTGCTACTTCCAAGGCTTCGATCTTCTTAAAGCATTTGGATTCTAAGTGGCCATCTCGATTACAAAAGTGGAAATGTCTATCAGTCTTCTTCCCTTTGTTTTTATTTGCCTTATCATTCTGGTGAAATGATTTTTCATTTTGAGACTGAAATTGCTTAGGACCCTTGTTTGGTTTAGGACCATTCCTTTTAGGATATGAATTCTTAGGATTCTTTGCATTTGGTTGCTGCTGGGCAGCTAACGCTTTCTTAGAAGAGTTTCCAAGATTAATAAGACCAAGGTGTAAGAGTTTTTCTTGTTCTCTTATTAAAGAATCACAAAAAGAATCAAAGGAAGGTGGCTTGTAGGTTTGTCTTTGAGAAACGAAGGCTTCTCTTGTAGAATGGAAGGTGGAAACAAACACAGAGTAGGCTGGTCCCAACTTAGTAAGAATGGAATAGATAAGGTTATTATATTCTTTCTTAACCTTAACACCTTCCAAGAGAAGTCTAAGGGTCTTGAACTTGGAGAAAACATATTCAATGCAAGAAAAATTATTGGGGTCCAATGTAAGCAACTCATTTTCAAGTTGATGGGCTCTAAGTTCATTTTTTATTCCGAAAACTTTAGTAATCTATTTCAATTGTTCATCAGGAGTATCAAGTTCTGCAATATGGAATCTAAGATCTGGAGAAATAGACATCCCTATCAACCCACGTGCCTGATCTTGCCTATTTTCCCATTTAGTTGTCTTATCTTCATCTTCTGGTTTGGTTTCTTGGCTTGTGGCTATTCTGTAAAGACCTTTACTTCTAAGTAAATCCACAATGTAGGACCACCATTAGAATTAATTAGTGCTATCAAGCAAAACTTGGCATGGACTTTCCATTTTAACAGAAACTAAAGCTATATATGTTGAAACTAAGTGTTCCAATGGAAATATCTCGAAAAATTTGGCTGGTTAAAAAAAACGGCTCTAAAAATGGCTTCCGGATGAAGAAGTTATGGCTTTTTGAGGAAAATTTGATGAAGGCGGTGACGAAGTGCGGGAATGTGCGGAAATGAAAAAAGATGTCCCCTTTCCAACAAAACGGAGAAATGAACTCAAGACCTCTATTCTCATAAATTAGCTTTGAACGAAGTGTGTTTGTGTGTCTGAGAGAGAGAGAGAGAGAGAGGGGGGGGTTTGTTTTTTTTTGTCACTGAAGCTTTGGGTTGTGTGCTTGCTTGAGAAAGCTCTTTTTCCCTACAAAACAAAAAACACAAAACCCAACACGGATATACAAAAAAAAAACCTTACGGCTTGAAGTTAGCGTTACCCAGAAACTAAATATTTTCCTCAATGTTTTTGATTTTCCGAGATCAAACTAAGGCGCAGCAGAAAAAAGCATACGCATGAGAAAAATCCTTCCTCTCTGTTTTTGATTTGCCCAGATTGCACAGAGTCGCAGGGCAAAGAGCATACGCAGAAATGAAAGGTAGAGATCCGGTAATAAAAAGGAAGCTAAATAAACCAAAATAATAAACAGAGAGAAAATAACTAGAAACTGCAAATAAACACTGTATACCTCCAGATCTTAAAAATGACGAAGCTAGGGCTACCAGAAACCTTTTCGCGTGAAACGAAAGGGGTTCCTCACTATAACAGATGCTCGTAACACAAAAGAGCAGTCCTCTCAGCCCGAAAGCTGTCAGAAACAACAGATCTAGGAAACGACAGTCATATGTAGTTCTACTAGCTTTAGATTTGGATCACCAACGGACGCGACCCTCAAATAGCTCTGATACCATGTAGGAATTTACAGGGTCAGTTCCTCAGATAGAACACCAAAGGACACCGCTCACAAATAGATGACAAATCAATACACTAGTATTTTTGAAGTGGTTAAAACCCTCAAAGAGGGAAACAGTCCACGGCGTGAGCCAACGCGGCCACTTCAGGCAATTTATTAAGAAAAGAATGAAATTTTACATAAGCTTCTCTCATGAACAGTTAACCTAGAAATGACCCTCCATGCTCTTTAAATAGAGATCATGGACCAATCGGGTGTTAAGCCATGGATCAAGTGTCAGTAATACCGAGGAGAGAATGAACCGTCACATCACTACATATCGTGACCGTCGGATTGTATGTTACAAAGCTACATAGTAAAGAAACACACTTTACCTAAATCTATACTAGACCAGGTGATACTTAACTATTTCCTATGTGTCGAAATATCCTAACAGAGGAGGAGTGGTTGGAGGAGGAGGGAGGGAGGAGGGGGACGTAGCAGAGGAGGAGGAGGAGGAGGGGGAGGAGGAGGAGTGGATCACGAAACAACAAGAATTGGTTTTACACTCCCATTATCTATTTACACTAGATTTAATTTTGGTGTCAGGCCCATTGAAATTCATATTAGAGTCATAATTTATTGATGTATTTTCCAACATGCATACAATGTGGTGTACTACATTTGTGCATTTCATTCACCACTTCTGACCCTAGTTCCTTCTAGATTGGAAGACAATTTGTGCCTCTTATCTACTTTAGTTATTATTATTAACATGTCTATTTCCTCAAAGAAACTTGTATGTTCCAAAATATGCATGTTCAATTAATCACACATATCTCTATTAAATATATGAATAATAACTTAGTAAGATTTAATTCCCTACAATAGTGTATATTTGGAGCATTTTCTTTCTAAGGGTGAAATAAAAGACTCATCCAAAACCATATAAAAAACAAATTCCATCATTAGATCTAGATGCACCAATCATCATAATAATAAATTACATAGTCTCATACTTCATACCAGAACTTGTCTTCCGTGAGTAAAATTATTAGAATTTGTTTTAGGATGGAACCCACTTAATTAACCATAAATTTATTTATGTCCATTTATATACTTTTATTTGAAATATTTCTTGGCGTTGAAGATGATCTATGGAAATTGTACTTGTGATTTTATCTTTTCTATTTTCCATTTACCTCATAAGAGTTCAACATTTCTTCCTTTAAGATCTCTCATAAGTATCATCTACATTCTAGTTAAGGTATGCCCTTACATAGCAATCCTTGACTCATAATTTTAATTTTAATATGAGTATAGTAATATGGTGAAAGTATGGTAGAAGAGACTTATTGGTACAAAATTAAACATAGTATTCAACTTTCTTTATTCCCCATTACTCTTTTCAACACTCTCATGTCTATTTATCCTAAATGATGACCACATCCCTAGAATTTCTAATCCAAATTTTTAATCCAATAATCATACACTACAATTCGTTCATTTATTGAGTTTGAATATGAACAAGGTCTATCACTTAAAGTATATTAAACCATTTTTACCTCATGGTTCATCGTATAGAGTCCTTGTGCCCTCTTAAGAGAATTTAATGACAACTTACGTTTTGGGGAACATATAAAGAAAGAAAAATTTTACCTTCTACATAATTTACAACACTTATTAATTAGGAAAAATAGATCAGTGACCAATTTTCCATTTATACTTATGGAAATTAATTAACATGTGAAATGTTGTTATTTCGTGTATTACTCTTAACTCTACCACAAAATGTAGCTAGATCAGATAGTGTATAAAGTGAAAAATTGTGACAAATTTTATTGGATGCATCCTATCTCCTAGCTCTTTGAAGGAGATCATTCCACAGATGCACATCATCCAACATTACGAACATTCCATCGTGAGTGGAGAAAATTTCATCTCTCCAGATACACTAGATTATATTGCTAATTTGACCAAAACATTTTGCTATTTCTTTTTCATTGGGTGTTGAGAAAATTAAGTTAATTTTTAATTTACTTCGATTAGCATCCTTCCTCAATTCATTATTTAAATTGGCTAGGCTATGTCTTTCAGAATTCAATGAATTAAAATAAATCCTCAATAGAAAAAATTCCCCAATCGCTTAAACCAAGTACAATAATTTTAACCTAGTTATAAATGGATTTCATTCAACCTCCTTCCTCAATTCATTATTTAAATTTAAATAGGGCAAGCAACGTTTTCGGCATTTAACATTAGAAAACCCTCAATCCTCTTCACCCAAACCTACAATAATTTTGAAGCAGAGTTTAAAAGAGAGATGGAAGGCTAGCATATGTGGTGATTATGTAATTGCAAATTCTTTTCCTATCTCCCATATGATGCACCAAAATGGTTTTAGGAAAAAATCATTGGTCACCCCTCTCAAATTAATCCATAAATTGCCATTGTTTCTGGTTGTCACTAAGAATGAAGAGAATAGTTATGAAATCAAGGAAATTTGGCAAGAATTTACAGTGAAGTGAGCCAGTATACCTTAAACCATACTTGAAACACGAAACAGAAAAATCATGCAAATTTCTTCATATGAGCAAGCCGTCATAAAAGAAGGGTATGCGAGAGTCATCATTGTGATCATATCCAACATTTTCCCTGAGACATTTATGGATTGTGAGTCTCCACACATGGCTTAGACTTGCCCATTAGGATGCCATATTTTCAACAACACCCCACTCTCCTCTTTCGAGATATAAATTTCTACAACGGTGGCCTCATGGAAGTTTCTCAGTCTCCCTTACTAAACGACTACAACAACTTGTGATATCTCCCTCTATGGAAGAACTCAAAGGAAATCTAAAGAAAAATACATCCAATACAGTTTTAGCACCGAAGAGGATGAAAGTTGATACCAACGTATGGGTAGGAGGAGTATTTATATCGAAGAACTGCTAATTGAACAGACATTGTGTAACCTCCATACAAGGAGAAATTAAGACATGAGAAGATAAGATGAGCAAGGTTTTCCCAGTGTGACTTGTCTATGTGTAAGTAAGGATAAGTGTTATCCAAATTACATTAGAATACAGGAGGATAACCACTCACAACAAGTTCTCATTTTCTTGCTACAAGTGTGGTAGCTTCACTCGCTTGCCTACTCGAGGGATAGTTGTCCTCGACCTAAAGAACACCTCTTGTTCTTATTACTTTTTAACCCAAAAAGAAACTCATAATTTCATAAGACCTTTACAAGTATTAGGATTACATGAGGTGAATAAGGTTATTGTTTTCAAGATGGAATGCAATTTCAATTCTTTAAGGTATTAAAGGCACTCTTTATCCTTATTTTAGCAGTTAGCGATAATAGTTTGATACTTGGCCATGGAATGTCCAACCAAGTCTCTTTTTCTCAGATAAGGTGGATACTCACATTATTCTCCCCAAAACCAAGAAAGGATAACCATTATCCTGTACCAAATTCCTTTTAACGCCTCTAGATCGGTGAATAGGGCTAAAACAAAGGCATTATTGGGGACCAAAAGGGAAACAACAACCCTTAATGGGATTTTATCCAAAAACCTAGTTGGGAAGGTGTCTCTTTAGCTTTAAACCTACCAATAAAATGAACTACTTCCAAAAGCTACCAAAATCCAATGTCATCACTCGGAATAAGCTACTATAGGGTCAGTATAGAGACACACAATCACTTAACCCATGATTACTTAAAAGAAAGCAGGTGGAAGTGATTTTATCCATGTTGTGATTCTATAACCCAAAAATTGGATTTGATGTATTTGGAATGTTTTTATTTGTATTTAGTATCAAAGGAACCTCTGGCTTCATTAATAAACTATTTTGACAGTTTATTTTAGTATCATTCATTGTCTCGATATTTTTTTCATGGTCATGATTTATCTTTAGCACTTCTAACTACTTTTGTGTTGAGATTTTCTGTTTGAGTCAAATAGGCAAAAATATCTGAAGGATGACAACAATAGGGATTCAGTTTCTAGATTAGCTCCAGGTTGTTGGGACGGAGTTAATGCCTCCTATATTTGATGTGAGGGAGTTATGAGACTGTTAGATTCTCTATTCTATATAATAGGCAACCATTCGGATGGTTTGCTAAGAGAGTGTGAGGATTTCTTGATGTAATCTCCAAATTTGATTAATATATTCATGATGCCTATGTTTGGTGGACGTAGCCCAGATTGGTTGGGTGAACCATGTTAAATATTGTGTTTATGTGCTTGCTAATTCTGTTGTGTTTTATTTAATTGCTATGCACCTGATCCAACAAGTGGTATCAGAGCATGTTGGAGGTGCTGAGATTGATCGTTGTTGGTGCGTTTGACTGGAGGTGTTCAACATCGTTGCTGCCGTGGAGAAATCGATTGCTGCGTGGGTTGTTTGTAATCGATTGCTGTGGCTGCATAATGTGGATTGCTGGAGCCATCCATCACCCTGCTCGCTGAGCGTGGATACATTTCAAACCGGCGTGGATCTGGTATACACAAACTGCGTGGAGTGGATATATTGGTACTGCGTGGCGTGGAGTGAATATGTTGCTGCGTGCGGTGACACCTGCGTGCAGATGGAGGATGTTTTGAAACCGGCGTGGATGGCTTTGAACATGAACAGCGTGGATCTATGACCAACAGCGTGGAGAGCCCTGGCGCGGATCGGAGCAGTGGAGCGCTGTTATACCTGGTATTTTAATTGTTGTTTTTTAAATTGTTGTGTAGCACTTGCTGTTGCTTGAGCTGATTGAGAATTTATATTTTTTTTCGCCTTACTGCAACAACTCGAAAAATCTGAAGTTATCATGCTTTATTCAAGGGTCAAGTTCGGTTTACATAGAGACTACAGGGAATGCGAGTTATTCTTACAAAAGTGATTCTCTAGAACTGGACAACAACTAAAAAATTAATGAGCAGAGAGAACCATCAATTAAAACTGGCATATTCGTGTTGCTGAGGTCGATCTTAGAAGTGAAGTAGCTGAACAACTTAACTAAATGTAGCTAGGATATCGAGATCCTCTCAAGACCGATATGAATTCATTTTTTGGTTTTGGTGCAAGTATCTTCAATTTGCAACGCGCCACCAAACTGTAATTGGCAACTTTTTTTGGGAGTCTAGTATATACCATCGTAGAAACAATCAGAAACATGGAATCACAGTACAGGGTTTGGTTCCAAGAAACTATTGGTTGCAATTTTTTTTTTAATTGCTTTCATATGAACATTGGGTTGATTGCTGGCCAGTGGTTGTAAAAACAAAGGAAGAGGCAGATATTATTTTTTTTTTTGTGAAGTGTAAATGGAATTTTTTTATTTTTTAAAGGCATAGGCAGTTTTTTGTTGAGTAGAAACAAAGGCATTGGCAATTTTTTTTTACTGGTTGGATATTGGATATTATTGTGCTTTTTTTATACAAAATGGCGAAAACTCAAAGTGCCCGATTCGAAATTGAGAAATTTAATGGCAAGAATAATTTTGAGATCTGGAAGGTGAAAATGCATGACTTGCTTGTCCAACAAGGCGTGGTAAAGGCATTGATGGGTAAGTCCAAACAACCTTACAACATCACAGACGATGAGTGGGACGAAATGGATGAAAGAGCTGTAAGTGCCATTCCATTATGCCTGGCGGACGATGTCCTGTTTAATATTGTGTCGGAGACAACAACTGCTGGTTTGTGGACCAAACTGGAGAAACTGTACATGACCAAATCCTTAACCAATAGGATTCTCCTGAAGCGACAATTGTACAGTTTGAGAATGAAGGAAGGTACATCGATTGCTGATCATTTAAATGCTTTTAATAATCTTCTTGTGCAATTACAAAGTATAGAAGTAAAAATTCCATCCGAGGATAAAGCTATTACTTTATTGTGCTCGTTGCCTGAATCATGGGATCATTTTGTTACTTCTATAAGTCTTAGTTCATCACAAACTATTGAGTTTGATGATGTAGTTGCATCCTTATTATCGGAAGAAACAAGGAGGAAGTCGCATTCTGAAACCTCTACATGAGAAGCCATGATGGTTAGAGGTCGTTTGAAATAAAGACGCCCCAGGAAGATGAGCGACTCACGTTCAAAGTCGAAAGAGAAGAAGAGTAAGCTAAAGTGTTGGTTTTGTGGTAAATCAGGGCATTTAAAGAAGGACTGCTGGAAGCGACAACAACAAACTTCAAAGGTAGAGTCTTCGACAGAGAAGAAGGAGGCGAATACGACAGATACAGGTTCGACATCTGGTTTAAGTATGAGTGATGAAGTATTATCAGTTAATGTGTCAAATCATGGTCAACATTGGTTGTTAGATTCCAGGGCATCAAACCACATGTGTATCCATAAAGAATGGTTTAAGGATTACAAATCAATTACTGATGGTGTTGTGTACATGGGTAATGATGTAACATGTAATATTGTTGGGATTGGAAGCATACAACTACAAATTTTTGATGGAACAACTAGAATATTAACTGATGTGAGGCATGTACCAGATTTAAGGAAAAACTTGATTTCATTAGGATAACTTGATTCAAATGGATATAAAACTGTAATTCAAGGTGGAGTAATGAAAATTTACAAAGGCATCCTACTAGTTATGAAAGCTAAGAAAGTAGGAAATCTATTTCAGTTAGAAGGAGGTACAGGGTCATCTTTTGTGTCTATTGTGTCTGCACATGACAGTAACTCCATTCACTTATGGAATCAAAGATTGGGGAATATGAGTGAGAGAGGGTTGAAAATTCTGGCTGATCGCAAGTTACTTCCAAATTTGAAGTTTGGAAAATTAGATTTTTGTAAGCATTGTCTGTTTGTTAAACAAAGTAAACAAAGGTTTAAAACAGGAAAACATACTAGTAAAGGCATACTTGATTATATCCATTCAGATGTTTGGGGACCAGCCCCTACAACTTCATATGGTGGTTCGTCTTATTTTGTATCATTCATTGATGACTTTTCTTGGAGGCTTTGGGTCTACATGTTGAAAAGAAAGTTTGATGTGTTTTTAGTTTTCAAGCAATTTAGAGCATTGGTATAAAACAACACTGGTAGAACAATAAAGTGTTTAAGAACTGACAATGGTGGTGAATTTACTTCCAAGGAGTTTGACAGCTATTGCAAGGATGCTTGGATCGAGAGGCATAAGACCACAATTTATACTCCTCAGCAAAATGGAGTTGCGGAACGCATGAACATGACTCTTCTCGAGAGAGCAAGGAGTATGCAAGTAATGCCGGGTTGCAAAAGGAGTTGTGGACGGAAGCGGTGGCAATAGCTTGTTATGTGATAAATCAATCTCCATCGACGGCGATAGATTGCAAGATTCCGCAAGAGGTATGGAAAGGACACCCTTGTGACTATTCTAAACTCATAGTGTTTGGTTGTGATGCATATGCTCTAGTGCCTAAACATCAGCGAACTAAGTTAGATCCAATGTCTAAAAGGTATATCTTTGTTGGGTATGGTTATGGAAAAAAGGGATATAGATTGTGGGATCCTACTACCCGCAAAATCATCATCAACAGAGATGTAAAGTTTAATGAATCCTCTCTTGTACAGTTAGATGCAAACAATCGATTGAAACAGGACGATGTATCTGATTTTCAGCACATTCAGTTTGATAGCATTTCTAACGATAGTCATGATGACCATAGTTCAGATACTAGTCATGAATAGGTTTCAGAACCAGAATATGAACAGGGTTCAGGTTTAGATCATGAACAGGTCTCAGATACTGATCGGCAAGAAGTTCCTAGAGGTGGTAGTCAGCCAATCGTGGAAGCGCCAGAAACTTCCTTAAGGAGGTCGACAAGAATCAAATGGCCACCAAGAAGGTATGATGATTATGTCACTTCTGTTGCATTTACTCCTAATGAAAATGAACCTTTGTGCTTTCAGGGAGTAATAGAAGGTTCGAAAAGTGACAAGTGGAAAGCAGCCATGAAGGACGAAATGATGGCCTTGAGTAAAAACGGCACATGGGATCTGGTGGAGCTTCCGAAAGGCAGGAAAACTGTGGGGTGTAAATGGGTCTTCAAGCTGAAACGAGGTGTGAATGATACAGAAGACATGTACAGAGCGCGACTGGTTACAAAAGGGTTTTCTCAGAAAGTCGGTATTGACTTTCATGAGATTTTTTCGCCAGTGGTTAAAATTGTTTCAATTAGAATTGTGTTAGCATTAGTGGCTTTGTTTGATTTGGAGTTGCAGTAGTTAGATGTTAAGACTGCATTTCTACATGGTGATTTAGATGAGGAAATATATATGGAACAACCGGAAGGGTTTGTTCAGCATCGCAATGCGAAATTTGTCTGCAGGCTCAAGAAGTCATTATATGGCCTGAAGCAGTCGCCTCGGCAGTGGTATAAGAAGTTTGATTCTTTCATGTTGAGTCAGAAATATGTTAGAAGTGAATATGATCATTGTGTTTATTTCAAACAGTTGAATAATGGCATATTCATTATCTTGGTATTGTATGTTGACGATATGCTTTTAGCAAGCAAAAACATAGAAGAAATCAACAGGTTGAAGGCTCAGATGGCAAGGACGTTTGATATGAAAGATCTAGGAGCAGCAAGACAGATTTTGGGCATGGAGATTTTCAGAGACAGGAGCAATGGTAAGCTATGGCTATCACAACAAAAGTATATTGAGAAAATACTTTTGAGGTTTGGTATGGATAATGTGAAGCCTTTTTCAGTCCCTTTAGCTTCTCATTTTAAGCTTTCTTCGAGTTTATGTCCTAATACAGATGAAGAAAAGGATTATATGTCTCGAATTCCATATGCCAATGTAGTAGGATGTTTAATGTATGCGATGGTTTGTACTCGACCAAATATTTCACATGCAGTTGGTGTTGTCAGCAGGTACATGGAAAATCCAGGTAAAGAACACTGGTCAGCAGTGAAATGGGTGCTTCGGTACTTGAGAGGCACAAGTAGTTATTGTATTTCTTACAATAAGAGTAGTGAATTTTTTTGCGGATATGTTGATTCCGATTTTGCAGGTGATTTGGATAAGAGAAGGTCAAATTCAGGGTACGTCTTTACTCTTGCAGGTGGAGCTATCAGCTGGATGTCAAAGCTACAGAACATTGTTGCTTTGTCCACTACTGAAGCATAATACATTTCTGCTTCTCATGCTTGCAAAGAGGCACTTTGGTTGAAAGGTTTGATTGGTGAGTTTGGTAGGTTACAGGACAACATCAGGTTACTTTGTGATAGTCAAAGTGCAATACATTTGGCTAAGAATCCGGCCTATCATAGTAAATCAAAGCATATTCCAATTAAGTACCATTTTGTATGACAGGTTATCACTGAAAGGGGAGTCTCTCTTGAAAAGGTGCATACAGAGGAGAACTGTGCAGACATGTTCACGAAACCAGTTCTGTTGGAGAAGCTACGTTGGTGTTTGGCTTCTCTTGGCTTGCAGAAAAGATAAAATAATAATAACAGGGCACCAGGCGAATTGTTGTCAAGGTGGAGATTGTTGAGATTTTCTGTTTGTAATTGAAATAGGAAAAATCTCAGCTGATGACAACAATAGGAATTCAGGTCCTAGATTAGCTCCAGGTTGTTGGGAGGGAGTTAATGCCTCCTATATTTGATGTGAGGGAGTTATGAGGCTGTTAGATTCTCTAGGCTGTATAACAGGCAACCATTCGGATGGTTTGCAAGAGAGTGTGAGGATTCCTTGATGTAATCTCCTGATTTTAATAATAAACTCCTGATGCCTATGTTTGGTGGACGTAGCCTAGATTGGTTGGGTGAACCACGTTAAAAGTTGTGTCTTATGTGCTTGTTTATTTTTCTGCTGTGTGTGTTTTATTCGTTTGTTGTGCCTCTGAATTCCAACAATTTGCAAGGAGCTGAATTAAATTACTTTGATGTTGAGAAATAGGCTTATGTTTTTTTCAAAGAAATTAAACACTTCAGACCTCCTTCTCAAGACTCACACCAAAATAATAGTACCATTTCTAGTGGTAAGAAATTTTTTGGTACAAAAAGATGTGGGCGAAAAGAGGGAAAATTGGGTCACAACCCTGCAAGAATATGACGTTGAGATTAAACCAACAAATATTGTAAAAGCTCAAGGTTTTTGTAGGATGTTGGCAGGGGCATCGCACATATCATAAACTTAGTCTCCAGATAGTGAAGTACAAGTGTATGAGGTAAGCCTAAACGACTTTGAATCAAGGTATGTTGATATCATTTTTTACCTGAAAAATGGATACGCCCCTCCACATTGAATTACATAAAGAAAAGAGCCCTAAAGCTAAAAGCTAAACAATAATCAAATCATTGATGATGTACTGTTTAGAATGAATTATGATTATGTTCTCCTTAGATGCCTCGAGAAGTCTGAAGCAGAAAAAGTATTGCAGGAACTCCATGACGGACCAACAGGCGAACACTATGCAGGAGATGCAACAGTTCACAAAATCTTGCATGCTAGTTACTACTGGCCAACTCTATTTAAAGATGCACACAGTTGCGTAAGGAGATGTCAGATTTGCCAAATTGTTGTTGGAAGATAGAAGAAACCATCATTGCCTTTATAGCCTGTCAACATTGATCAACCATTTGAATAGTGGGGATTAGAAATAATAGGTGAGATCGTTCCTCATTATTCTAAACAACATAAATACATCCTTATAGCTACCAACTACTTTACCAAATGGGTAGAAGCCGTTCCACTCAAAATATCCAACTCTGAGAATATCATCGAATTTATAGATCAATTCATAATTACCAGGTTTGGCTTACCTTCTGCTTTAATGTTTGATAATGCATCCTATTTCCCAGGTAATTCCATGACAAAATTTGCTCTCAAAAGAGGTTTTAAACTCAAATATTCTACTAATTATTATCCATAAGGAAATGGTTTGGACGAATCAACAAACGAAAACCTTATTAGAATCATTAAACGTACTATTGATCAAAATCATAGAAACTGGCATAAGCCTTTAGTGTATGCTCTCTAGGCAGATCAAATAACTCAGAAAACCTCCATTGGCACTTCTCCTTTTAATTTAGTTTATGGGAAAGAAGTGGTCTTACCAACAAATCTAGCTATTCCTTCTCTAGCCTTAGTTCAAATCATTGAAGAAACCCCTTCCTGAACCATGCAATTAAGACAATTGCAGATCCTTAAACTTGAAGAGGAACGAAAAAAGGCCAGAACTACCCATGCGCATCAGCAACAATTAGTGAAATCTTCTTTTGATTCAAACTCAACGTCTAGAAAAGATTTTCAACTTGGAGACTTAGTATTAAAATGGGATAATGCCCATGAAGAGAAAGGCAAGCATACTAAATTCCAATGGATGTGGCTTGGACCATTCCAAATTGTTGAACTCATTGGCCCATCAACTTTCATGTTACAAGATTTAGCAGGAAAAAGAGAATCTTTACCTGTTAATGGACAGATCCTAAAGAAATATTTTCCATAGAAGATGATCTCTTCTATTTTTGTAGATTATAGTTCTAGTTAAGTTTTCTTTTGATACTAAAATAGGTTGAGAATGTTCACTGTTGGTTTCACGAAGATAATAGTATCTCATTTTAATTTTGTTTTTTCACTTGTATAAGTGGGAGTGGTTTTAAAAGTAATCTCTATTTATGAAACATATGGGTAAGTGTTGTTATTTCGAATTTTTTTGCCTGTTCTTTTGTTTCAGCTATCTAAGTTTTGGTTAGAATCAACCTTAGGAAGAAGTTTTCCTTACATCAGTCACAAAAGGTATCAATAACAAAACAAAGACTCTCTGTAGAAAAGCTATTTTTTAAAACTCTACAATTGTCATCCAGGAGAATTCTTAAGGAACCAATGACTTCCTCCCCACTCAAGGAATTTGCAAGGTTCAAGGAGTAATCCAATTATACACCTTAAACTTAAAGAATAAGAGGTGTCATTAAGAGCCGGCTTATCATGATCGTAAAGATTATAACTAACTGACATTGCCATACTAAATATCAAAACAGGGTAATGGCTTGAGATTGTTTCAAACGAAAGAGAAGGGGTCTCATCAAGAGCCAACTTATTCAGTTAAGTTATAAATCAAGTGAATGGAACTGTCAATTTTGGCCACCAAACCAAGACATTGTTCTTTAAGAAATAAAAGAGAAATTTCAAAAGAAAAAAAACAATAAGTGTATATGAGGATTTATCTTTGAAAATTGCAGTCTTATCAAGTGAGACACTGGATCATTACTGGGTAATAGGTAACCCTATCAAGGCTATGAACACTTTCTAGCAACAGAGGCTCTACCTACGACAAATGAGTACACCAAAACTAATATAAAGAGATGTTTATGTTTTATCCTTACAACCAAGTAATGACTGATGTGAGTAAAATGACTAACTCTAGGAAGAAGATAATCAGAATAAAGATAGTTAGAACAAGATGTTGTTATTAATAAATAGCACTATTTACCTTATATTTTGTACAATGAAGTCTCATTTTCAAAATCATCTTTATTTTTGAAGTTTTAGAAAATTCAAAAAACCCTCAGAGATAACTGGATTTTCCAAGTAAATTGCAAATTGTTGTGCCTATCAACAACCCCCCTTTTATTAGTGTTAGTAATAACATTAATAAATGGGGACCCTTCCAAAAAATCAAATCTTAGCATTTAATCATGCCTTCTTGTTTTTAGAATAAAATAGTATGTCAAAGTGGAACTTGCTAAAACATGGAAATTTACCTTTTCATACTTTAAGTGCATAAAACTTCACCAACGATGAGTTTCTTATAAAAAAGACTACATGATCAAAAATCATAAGAATAACTTTATAACAGAAAGTCGTGAATATTAAAGTAAACCTTTAAAAGACCCACTTTAAGAAGATTATTCTTGCATCGCAAAACAATTACGGTGGGCCTCCCTTATAAAAGTTACTCCTTGAAAATGTAATCCACAAAAATGCGAGATCATAAAATCCTATAGCCTTTTTGAATGGAGTTCGGATTTTCCACAGTGCTCATATTTTATGGTCGACGTTTCGAGTCTGAAACTAGACTCATCATCAGGACAATTTTGTGTGGAGAAAAGAAGGAGAAGGATAGGTATAAATATGTAAAAAGCTGGAAGTGAAGACAAATGGCCGACTCATAGCAAGCTTTATTTATATTTAATTATTACTATTGTTATTTAAGCCTTTTGTTAATAATTAATAACTGGTTTGTTATTCTAGTTTTTATATTAATATTAATATTTAATATTTTTTTTTATTTAATTACGCTGAATCATTATTGAATTATTGTTTATTAATTAATGCTTAAGCTCTTTGTTAATACTTTTTGTTATTTGTTTATAATGCTATTCGTAAATGTTTAATTGAATTTTCATTTATATGGCTATATATGATTATTTATTATGTGTATTCCTATTAATTAATATTTTAATTAATGTTATTAATATCTCTTCATATAGCTGATTTTTAATTTAGTTATGTTGGTGTTATTCCTATTGCTATTTAATGCTTGATGCTTTTATTTATTATTTGTTTTTCTTAATGTTATACTAATTCTTTATTACTATTTTGTTCAAATTTATTATTTTATTATTAGCTATTAGTTATTAAATTCTGGTTTTTATTCTAATGCAATCATGTTATTGATTGATGTTTATTTATTAGTATTATTATTTATGTTATTAACTATGAAATAGATTGTTGTTGTTTATTACACTTATTATTATAGTTCCTATCCATTTTTATTTTAATTGTTACTATTGATATTTAAGCCCAATGTTTATTAATTAATATTTAGGTTCTTTGCTAATTCTTAATGTTTATTAATTAATATTTAGGTTCTTTGCTAATTCTTTTGTTATCTGTTTATAATGCTTTTCATCAATGTTTGTTATTTGATTAAAATGCTATTCACCAATGTTAATAACTTTATAATAGTATGTATGGTTATTATTAAGAGAAATCCTATAAATTAATATTAATTATGTATTAATACTATTCATATGTGAATTTTTAATTAGTTATGTAGCATATTCCTATTGGTATTTAATGCTTAATCCTTTTGGTTTATTTATTAGTTTGTCTTCTTAAGAATTATAATTCTTTAATATTATTTGTTCAAATTATTTTTCTTTATATTATTTTGTTCAAATTTATTATTTACTATTAGTTATTAATTATTAATTTTGGTTGTTATTCTTATGAGATCATGTTATTGATTTTTGTTCATTTATATTATTATTTATATTATTAACTATGAAAATAATTCTTGCTCCTATCTATATACTTATTATTATTGTTTATTTCCATATATTCTATTTATTATAGTTCCTATCTATATATGTCTATAGCTATGTCTATCCTATAGCCTTATCGCATCACACTTTCAAACCCATGGTTCTACTTGGTAAAGTATAAGCAAATATCATGAAATGCGATAGAATTTCGCAAATTGCATATTGCAGCAACTGATGTAGCATTAGGTTTTAACGAAAACAAGTTTTGCGATATAATGATTTGTGATATTGGGAAGCAAATCACAAAATCGCCTTTATCGCAACTCGAAGGGCTTAGGGTTCTAGGAGAGTACTTCACGACTTTTGATGTGAAGTTATGAACATTAAAGTTAAGCATAATAGTTCATTAGTGGTCATTTATTAAAAGAATGATTAGGATCAGTGTAAAGGACCATTTGACGCAAGTTGATATCTTTTGATATGATTTAGAATTAAAGACTCTCCATCACCTTATTTTCATCCTTCTATTGATTATTTCTGAATTCACTATCATTTTTATCATATTTTTCTCTTTGCTTGCAACTTTCAGGAGGAACACACAGAGTAGAACATGGGAAGAAATGGTGAAGAGAGGAAAGGCACCCGTTGTCGAAAAGTCAGAAATGACCCCATTGTTCATAAACACTACCTGTAATCGGGATGTAGGGACATCTACGCAGGAAACAATGTATCAGCTATTGGAGGAGGAACAACCAATAATTATGGAAGTAATAGTTACAGTGGATGGACATGGCTCTTCTGATGCATCCCTAACTGAACTCCTGTGCTCATTTCTACACTGCATTGCTGTAGGACCAAAGATACTCCCTTAAATTGACATGGTTAAGTGGATTATAGATGACATAGACATATCTGATAGAGAATTTAAGACAGCGAGCCAGGAAGTCATGGGATCATTTACCCCGGACAATCTGAGACTCATGTACCATTTAACAGAGCCCCATGCCATTTACAACAAGCAATTTGTCGAGAAGTTTGCCAGGGAGAATGAAGACTTGGTAGAATGCACCGAGAATTGGTCAAACAATGAGGAAATACTCAAAAAAGATCAAAACGATATGTACACCACTAGTTCTCTTTGTTCCCCTTACTGTTTTGCCGCTGTTATGTTATGTAGACTATTTGGTAAACTAGACATCAACAAATTTTCGTCAGAATGGTTACCCCTAGTGGATGAAACTATCAATGCTACACTAATGAATTGGGCCCAAATCCTATCAGATATTTTAGCCACTTCAACTTTAGAATATAGAAGAAAAAGAAGCATTGC
This sequence comes from Pinus taeda, assembly GCA_000404065.3. Classification (NCBI taxonomy): domain Eukaryota; kingdom Viridiplantae; phylum Streptophyta; class Pinopsida; order Pinales; family Pinaceae; genus Pinus; species Pinus taeda. The sequence continues at coordinate 86,037 of APFE031534920.1, read as the reverse complement.
TTCGAGGGTTTACCCTCCATTTTTTATGAGCGCCTATGTTATGGATGTTGTTTGTTTTGTTTCCAAATTTCTTGTTATGGGATGGAAGTGGACGGTTCAAAATCCACTTCCCATTCAAATTTATCACAAAATCATGTGGGAATCAAATTTTGTGCCACATTCCTTCAAAATTTGTCACAGAGTTATACTCCTTATTCATAGAAAGATCTAGAATAGATATGCCCCAAGGTTTCCAAGAAGCTGAGGTAGATATTCTCCCCATGGCAAGATGGTTTGGGGAGGAATTATTCATGTATATCAGAGTGTTTGGCAGTATTGTCTCACCCCATGTGCTACCTTTTTATGTCCCAGACAAACTGATGGCTAGGGAGATAGCTTATTAGACATGCAGCGAGGGAGGAATGAGCAAAATACTGAAAGATTCCAAGAAGGCCATTTGGCCTCAATTTCTTGTAGCATGCGAAGTATTTGCATTGCATCACTTAGGACATGCTTTCAAAGAAGTTAATAATGTATTATCTTTACAACTACCCAAGTTCTTGGGAAGGCAATATGATCCCTTTGGTATTGTAAGTGATTTTAACACAATGGTTAAAATAAGAGTTTTTACTCACGAAAGAGATCCCTTTGATGATGTTTTCTTGTAGAAAAACACCTTCAAAGAGGTGTAGCATATGGCACAAATTATTTTTTACCAAGAAGGTCTCCAAACTTTTGAGAATTATAGAAAAGAAAGGTTATCTAAGGTCCCATTGAACTAATTACTCATCAAACTAGTAAGAGATCCTACTCCCAGTGTAAGAATATCCTACTCCCAGTGTAAGCATAAGTGAAGATTCAAAGGAGAAATCCAAAACAGGTTCTGAAAAAGAATCAGTAGAAAAGTCTGGCAGTAAATCTAAAAAAACATCATAGAGTAAACACAGTAAGAGCGAGAAGTCAATAAAAGACACAACCCATTCCACAACAAAGTCTAATTAGCAGACATCATTTGTAAAAGAAGCTGAAGCCTCAACTCCTCTCACAAAGCAAGCAAAGCCACTCATAATTGATCTAGAAGGAGAATGAGAAAATTTTAATAAGATACTTAACGCAGAAGAACAAAGCGCAGAGCCACCAACAAATCCAAAAGAGACAACCACGTAAATGGTAATAGGAAGGGCTGTTAACACTCAGGAAATGGAGCACATTCCCATTGCTCCCTCATTTGAGATTGTACTAAGAATAGAGGAAATTCCTTCTCTAGATGTATTCTACAAACCTCAACATAAAGCTGTCGTTAGAAGGCAAAGAAAGAAAAGAAAGTTTGATTATGTTCTCACTCTCGAGGATGAACCTTTGGATGTTCTTTGGAAAGACCCATCTACAGATCCATCAACAAATATTACTAGGCTCTCACAGGTCACATGCGCATACACTTCAACAACTATTAACAAGGCGACAGAGGTACAATCGCTGCTTAAAGAAAAAGAAGATAGGATTTTCTTTTTGGAACAATAGTTACAGTAAGTTAGCATCAACTAGCAAGCTAAAATACAGTTGGAAAAATTTTAGCAAGACTTTCAGCAAATACAATTGGCACATCAAAGCAGTTTAGCTAGTAAAGAAGAACAGTTACAGAGTATAATATAAATGTATAAAGATGATCCCAAAATTGGGCAGTTTGTCACAGAGGCACTTGGTCTTAATTCCTAGCTCTTGCAACAGAAAGAACTATTATGCCAGAAGATTTCACAATGAAATTCCCACTGTGAAATGAGCGATAATATTACAAATCAAGTCATGGAATTATGACTTGAATATGATTCAATTTTTAAGAAAGTCTCAGACTTCTTAAACTGGCAGAAATCTGAAGAAGGTAAAAGATTAGACATGCCCAAAATTGATGAATCGCACAAAGAGATTTTATTTACGAAATGGGATTCTCGATTGAGGGAGGTAGAACAGGCAATGGAGGATGCGGCAGCAGCAGCGGACAGTTTCATCGAATGCGTAAATGAAAATCTACACAACACTAATTTGGTAACAGAAACCACCCCTGGCTTTCTTCCAAAAGCACAACAACTTCAAGCAGTATCGAAATAACCAGCGGAGGAAAGGGCAGAGGCAATTAAACATGTAAAAAGATTGAACTGGGAAGCATATTGGAATTAGTTGGTGAAACCACACAACCAATGGATGACCCGGAAGTGCCTGATGACTTCCGCTAAGAGGATAGTGCTAGCACTCACCAATGTTGTATTTGTAGGACATCTAAAAGCTAAAGTCGGCCAACCGACAGTCTTAAAACCGATGTTGGATATTTTCCATCTAAAGAATAAGATGCAGGATTAGTCATAGACATATTTTGTTTTTGTTTTTGTTTATTTTTACTTAAAACGAGGCAGGTCGTTTAAAGCTCTTCATCTATTTTTGTAATATTTATTTTTAGATTTCATAGATTAGTATTTAAACCCCTCTTATACATTTAGAAAGGGGTACAAATTTTTATCAAAAACATTCTTCAGAACGTGCATCTTGCCCCCCACTAAGGAGGTTTTTATAAAATTAATGGAACGAGATTTATTTTCTACTTGAGTTTAACATTTGCTACTGAAATTGAACTTTTGTACTCTTAGTTGATGTTAAGTGATTTGAAGATAGATCGATATTGCTTGAGCTCATGAGTAGGACGTATTACAAATGGTACTTTTATCTCTTAATGTTTTTTACTTGTGTTTGAAGTAATAAATCATTCTCATTTATTTATGTATGAAAGTTTAAATGTTTAGTTATCATTATTGCACTTTTTTATGGTGATGATCTACTCTTTATGCTGAATATGTGAATAACTCTTTATGCGATATATTTATCATATTGTTTCGGCTAACTTTTTATACAAAACAATCATTCTTAAATGGATTATCTTCTTATTGTGATTGAATGATCTTTATTATAAATCACTTTTTATAAATGATTTTAGATTTCATACGTAAACATTACTCCCAGGATAGTTTTAAAGTTAGATGTTTTCTTTTATTATGATATCTTGCATATGATAGTTAGAAGATATATTAAATTTAGGACAAGTATTCACCCCTACTTGAGTTTAACATTTGCTACTGAAATTGAACTTTTGTACTCTTAGTTGATGTTAAGTGATTTGAAGATAGATCGATATTGCTTGAGCTCATGAGTAGGACGTATTACAAATGGTACTTTTATCTCTTAATGTTTTTTACTTGTGTTTGAAGTAATAAATCATTCTCATTTATTTATGTATGAAAGTTTAAATGTTTAGTTATCATTATTGCACTTTTTTATGGTGATGATCTACTCTTTATGCTGAATATGTGAATAAATCTTTATGCGATATATTTCTCATATTGTTTCGGCTAACTGTTTATACAAAACAATCATTCTTAAATGGATTATCTTCTTATTGTGATTGAATGATCTTCATTATAAATCACTTTTTATAAATAATTTTAGATTTCATACGTAAACATTACTCCCAGGATAGTTTTAAAGTTAGATGTTTTCTTTTATTATGATAGATTGCATATGATAGTTAGAAGATATATTAAATTTAGGACAAGTATTCACCCCATAAAACCCCAAAGAGAAAAACATCATCCCGTTAGCACAAACATCATAAATAGATTGGGAAACTAGTCCCATCATCCCTAGTCGGAGCCACTATTCCAAACGGAAAAGGAGCTATCCTAAGGTCTGGACTAGGTGGTTATCCCCCTTGTTGGAGTCCCGATTTTTCAAGCCTTAAACACAGTCTAGTCACCAAAATTATGTTTTAATGAAGACTCCAACAATTCCCTTGCATGTAATTCTTCTGCAACTCTTCTAAACCATTTATTTATAAATATTAAGCATAAGGCAACAACACTTGAATCTACCAATATTTGCAACTCTTCTAAGCTATTTATTTATAAAGATTAAATATAAGGAAACAACACTTTAATCTACCAATATGGTCCAAAGGATCATATAAGGCAACCTTAAACACAAAACATCATCTGAATCTCCTGCGTCAATAGAGTTTTAACTTTTAAGAAATAACAAAGAATCTTGACACCTACATAAAAGGAAAGCTTGTGATAGTCCAGAGACAAGAACTATAGACATACATGCACATGTAGTTAAAATAGAAATTATCTTCTTGAAAAGAAAGAAAAAGCTACCCTCAATAATTTCTTCTTTCACTGAATATTGTCCCATATTTTAGCACAAAGGTAAAATACACTTTCATAGCCTTAGAATTTCTTCTCTCAAAAAAGCCTCTCAAGCATTTTAGCACACACAATTATCTCTTCGGATGCACAAATATCAACTTGGTCGTAAAACAAATTTTATTGACAACTTCCTCATCAACCAATAATACTATAGTCTAAACTTGATAAGTGTCCAAATAAAAATATAAAATTGAATTTGTGATAAAAGAAAATACATAAAGAATTATAGTATCATGAACAAGAAATAGTAGCCACAATAGCTAAGGATGTTCACAATTAAAATCATTTGAGCTTATCGTGTCTCTTGTTTATACCATTTTTAAATAATATAATTATAATTTGAATATAAACATAATTTTTGAAATGTATATTTAGATGATTGAGACATTTGGTAAATTTAATATATATAATTATATGAAAAATATATACTCTTATAATTTATTAATTAATATAAAATTTATCATATCTTTAATCATCTAAATGTTGTTAACTCCCCGGATGCGGGTGATAGGTAAGGTTTTAATGAAGAGGGCGGCGGCATTCATTGCCAAGTGGCCGTCAATTCATGCCAAATGGACCGAAGGATCTCGAAGCCGTCCGGCCTGCAATAAAGGTGGCAGGATTTCAACCGCAGGCACAGGTTTAAGAAGTAGATGGTTCAGCCCGATGTCCAGAGAGGGTCCTTTGGTAGGAGAGCGAAGCTCTGGTTCTCCGCAACCAGGCTTCAACTTGGTGGTGAGAGGCGATTTGAGTCTTCGAATGTTGGCTCTGTCTCTGAATGCTCCGGCTTCAAGCTGGACTGACCTGGTCACTCGTGGCTCAAAGTCCTGGCTAGCTTGTTGGACCTGGTTCGAGTTATGTCCCGGCTCAATTTATGTACTGGTTCAAATTAAGGTGTTCGGGTTCAAATTATCGGGTCTTAGTCTGAATTATGGTCATGGTTCGAGTTGTGACTAGGTAAATTGCACCCCTGATTCGAGTGGTGAGGCAACGCCATTCTTTAGTGTCTGGATTCGAGTTGATACCCTGCGGCACACTGCTCAATCTGGGTTAAGAGCCAGTCACTATTCAGGTCGCCTTTGGCCCTGGGTTTCTCTGTGACCTCAGTGCAAACTTGTGGTTGTGGTTAAGGCAGCGGTGTTCATAAAATGCCGCGAGAACGACAGCGGGGTGGCACACGAGGCAGAGCCAGATCTCGGGCCTCTGAGCCTCATTCTTCAGAGTCATCGGAGGGAACTCATCTGCCACGTTCCACAGAACGCGGAAGAGGGCGAGGCAGGGGAAGAACAGTGGCATGCCCGTTTAGTGGGCATTCATCAACCCGGTTCAGACACACCTGCACATTGGACAATGCCGTGTATTACGTCTCTATGCGCATTGAAAAATGCGAGCACGTTGATAGGCCAGGTGACCCAGTAGCTCCTAGACCACCATCGCCTGCTCGGGGTTAGCGAACTGAGCCTGTGGAAGCCGAGGGTGAGGTGGCGAGGGACAAAGCTGGTCCAAGTGGTGGAGGAGCCGCACAGCACTTCGACTCAAGTGCTTCAGAATACTTTGGCTGCCCGGTGGTGGAGGAACCAGACGGCAAATTCATCCCGCCTTCGGTGGAGGAGCCTCCCTGTCCTTACACCTAAGCTAGCGGCGTGGACGTTCGGGCTGGCTTGGGTCTCCTATGATCAGTTTGTTTCCAGAAGTCATGGCAGCGGCCATTGTCGAAACCGTGAGTCAGTTTTGTCTCTGTCCTTTTCCATTTTAGAGTCTGTAATGTTTTATTCAGTCCTGGCTTTTAACATAAGCGTCTGTAATGTCTATGTCTGGGTATATGTCGGTCTTGTTATGTAATTTCAGTGACGATATGAACCACAACAGTACTGTAAGAGTCTATAAATTCCTCCCTTGCGATAGCAGGGAGTGGATGAATCAGTTTTTTGAAGTTTTGAACACAGTCATAGCTCTTGTTTGGGGTCAGCGGATAGCTCTTCGGGCTCAGTCTCAGTTTCACTGTCATCTTGTTCAGGTTGCAGACCCATGGCGGCAAATGTAACCCTCTGCACCTTTTGTATTATAATAAAAATAGTCCAATTTACACAAAAAAAAATGTTGTTAACTAAAATACAATTTATTGGCTATGATTTTCATGCCTTGAAAACCAAGTTCGGTGAATGTTAACTCGATGAAATGTAAAGATATTCAAAATTAGGACTAGTGAATCGTAAACTGTGGAATTTTTTGTTTCTTCGTTGATCAAACAGAAGGGTATCGAATAGGTTTGAATTGTAATTGGCCCCTCATCAACATAAAATAAAACAAATAAACAAAACCTTCTACCCACATTGGATTAGATGCAAAAAGTAATACTCATTTACGTTTTGCCTGTAGACTTGTATTCTTGCCTCCATTGAACGTTCCGCACAAAATCCATTCGTGGTTATCTTTTGCAAACAAAATCATTGATATTTGGATTTTCGTGGTGAGGGTTCATGTCTCGTCAGGGGAAGCTTGCAACCTATGAAAAAGATGGAGGTAAGAATGGAAGTTGAAACAAGACCCATGCAACTTGATCTTGAGACTTGAGGCCTTGAATTCCTAACTAGAAGACCCAGGAATAGGAATATACAAAGAGAGTAGGGTCATATTTTTGTGAGTTTTCTTTTGTCCATTAGATCTATAAGTAGACAATGTTTATTATGGTCCTGAAGCACCCCCGTCATTGTGAGCTTCATGTTGAGAAAGATGCCATCACTCGAGTGGAAATATTAGTCTGCAATTCACACCAGACTATGTCATGTGTGCATGAAAAGATTCTAATGGATCGAACAAGTCCTTCCCTTAGCCATATATCATTTGTTTACTTAAATACCCGACAACAATTCACTAAATGTTTATAATCTTTACCTAGATTGATTGTCTTGGATGGATTTGATTTGAGGGAGTGGATATATGATTTCCTTAATTGAACTCCATGATGTTATGCAGTAGCTTACGACCTTATTGATCCAGATGGCTCCAGGGACACAGAGGACAAAGAGGGCTTATGGAAGCTCAAAAATCAAAGTGATCGGAATGCTTTCAAACTAGGACGAGAGTGTAGATCTTGTCATCCTAATCGCAATGGTGTGAATGGTTCGTTGATCTGAGCTCATATGTAGGAGAACAAGCCAGTCAAAGTTTTAGTCAAAGCTGGGTTGTGGGCCAGGTTTAATGGTCCTACAAATTCACCGTCAACTGGCATGGGAACCTGGCTCCCGAAAATGAGTGAAATTGTGGCCTCTTTAAATTGCCCAATAACCCTTATATTCAAAAAATTGAAAACGAAATTATATATATTATATATATATATATATTTATATATATATATATTAATAATATATATATATATATATATATATATATATATGTATGTATGTATGTATGTATGTATGTATGTATGTATGTATGTATGTATGTATGTATGTATGTATGTATATATATGGGTGGCGGGCCACCACCCTCGCCTCCCACTGGCCTTTTTTTACATACACAACAATTTTTTATAATTAAATTTTGGGTCGACGGGCCATGACTCCTGCCAACCCTCCAACCACCCATCGAATGCATATATAACACAGTATTAAATGGGTTGGGCAGGCCACCTCCGATGGACCCAGCCAACACCCCAACCCACCATACCATTAAACATGAAGTTGGTGGGAGTTGAACCCACGACCGGCAGGTCCATCGGCCCCGCCCATGTGACGGCCCCATAACCCACAGTGCCATTACTCCAACCAACCCACGTTTAATGCAAACATAAATGCGATAAAATGGTTAGATGTACCATTTTAAAACAATAAAACTAATGCATGCAGATTTGTTTGGGAGGCAGGATTTGATCCCCTGACCTCCCCTTAACAAATTAACTTTTTTTACCAACGCGCCAATGGGACATCCATTGGAGAATCCACAAAAAACAAAGTATATAAACCCTCATTTTCTTAGTGCATGGACGAGGAGAATGTGGCACGAAAATTGAGACAACATTTTTTATTAATTTTTGCAGGTGGAACCATGAGTTGGAAAAGAGAGGGGAAACCCTGAGTGGGTCAAATTTTCAGGAGGGAAAAATTTTTCCAATGTCCAAATTGGACAACCTTTATTTCAATCCTACACCTCTCAGTAACGCAAACCTAATGGTGTAGTCAGAATTTTGATCTAAGCAGCAGATCTTTAGATGATCCGGAGGAGGGAATCTTTGAGGAATCTAGAGGGAATCTAAAATATTCCTTAAGCCCCAGATTTTCACTTTGCCAGAATTCAAAAAATTGACAGTAAATTTTACCATATTTTATGGCACAAATCTGATGGTGCATTCATATTTTCCATTTGATAATTTCATTTTTTGGCCACTTTTCAAAGTGGAGTCCAGGTGTTAGCATTCAACATGCAAGCAGTCATTCCATGAGATTTGATGCTGCGAGATTGATGGTACGACCAGCTTCAGTAGTTTGACATCCTTTTCTTTAGATCCCCCCAGGATGTGAGGTATATGCATTGTGTTCATGTACTTCTTTTTTCTATGAGATGCATTGTGCTACAAAGATCTATATTTGATGTTTTATGTGGGATCTTGTTTTCTTACTTGTTTCATGATTCCTACTTGATGTGTCACAAAATCATCTGTGGGATGTACTTTTTGTCATGATTCGACATGTTTTTTTTTCAATCCTTTTGTCGTCATATTGATGGGATACTCATGTTGTAGTCATGTATGTTTAAATTGAGATCCCTTTGATGCCATGATTGGTCAGATGCTCATTATTGTCATATGTGAAATTATGTCATACTGATAGGAGTCCTTTTTTGAATGAGAGTTCCTGTAGCAGAACATCTCTTGGAGCCACTCCTGCGTGAGGGCATATTCCTTGTATGATAGAGAAAACACATGCATGTACATCATCACTCTTTCTAGCACTTAATGTAGCAGTCTACACCATCTTGACACCAGGCTCAGAGACATAGTCCCTCCTGGATGAACTCAGTTATCAACATCTTGATTTTTATGTTGTTGATGATTTTCATGTTCCTTCTTCTTTATAACATGCATATATGTTCCTTTACGCTATTTTAAATGCAATTCTAATCACATCACAAAACCAAAAGATGTTGGTTAAATCCAAAAGTTGAGTCAACTCAGATCACTTATATCATTGTTAAAGTTGTGAAGCTCCATATTGGTGAATAAATTGGTCTTGTTCTTTTGCCACGGGAAACGATTGTAGTTACATCCCTTTTCATAATATAAGTATTAGGTTTTTCATTTAAAATAGAAAATAGAAAACTATTGATCTAGCATTGGATGACACAAACAAGTTGATCACATATTTATTTATCTGGGCTCTTCATGGATTTATTATTAAGATAATTTTCCCTTTCGTAGGAGAAAGAAAGAATTGAAAAAAGAGAGTGAAATGATTCTTTCTTTTAAATTTGGCGTAAAACATCTATTTTATAAGGAACTTATCTTGACCAAAACTCGTCTAATTCTTGTTTTTGGTAGTGAGTCATGCCTATTTCTCATGTTCATATAGGATCTAAAATAGTTTGTATGAATTTGTTTTAGCATTAACATTTTACTGTAGAGAAACTGATGGAGTTTAGTCTACATTATTTCATTGAATGATGCATGACAATGGATGTATTTATATCAAGCTATATATGCCAACTTGATTGAGACATAAGAAACTTTGTGGAGGAATTTTGTTGAAGCCTATATTTGCAGTCATTTATCCACAGGGATCTATTTCAACGTATAAGTTCCATGTCTTATCCTATTTTGTGTTGATGAATGCTACTTAAATGCTACTTTGCATAATACAAATTGTAGTTAAATGTTGAGCCAGGTAGTTAGTCAGTCATGTGTGTGACCAAGGTTACGAATTGGCAGTCACCCTTGCTTATAAATTTAAATTATGTGTAAGTCTGTATATCAATTTCGCTCTTCCATTACTTTTATAGCCTATTTGCATCTACATCGGGCCATAAATACTATTATTCAACTAATTTATATGCATGAAATTATGTATGGAATCCATAACCTAAACTAATTGTTTTTTATGGTTGCAGGAATATAATATATCTATAGGGGTTTGGAAAATACTTTTGAATAAGAGGCTTTAGGATTTTATGATTTTGTATCAAGAAACACCTAATTTTTTTATTATCATGGGTAGCCTTACAATATTCTCCCTCTGTAAAGTTTAACCACCAAGATCCAAAGGTTCAAACTAGTTATATGAAAGCATTATAAATTAGTCCTTCATGAGGAGTGTGACAGCATAAGGAGACAATCGAGCAACAACATCCTTTGCATTGGTGCCTTTGGGACCAGCCATGCATTCAAAGATTGAGGGAATTTGTCTTCTCTCCAGTGGTCAAACATCCATCATAGTGCTACTCCACAACTACAATGTTTTGCAATATGAGTTCTCTAACAGGTGGTGAACACTTATTTTATAGAAAGATTTTTGAGCATCTATAGTTTCATCAAAAATGTCAAAAGAAATAGGTTGAATGTAAGTCAAGCAAATAAATTCATTTATGTTCATTACAACTTGCGATTTTTGTCCCATCATTTCGATTTTTTCCCATCACTGTGAGGAGGCAAAGACAAATAAGGACTTACTGGTTTGGGACAAAAATCCAAAGGAGGGAAAATTGGATGATGGAGTGTTGTATTTTTAGGATTCTCTTAACTAAAATGATGATGATCATGTTGAAGTTCCACCCCCATACAATTCCATGGTCCCCATGTCCAAGACCTTAGCTACAACAACAGGGGCTTCATCTTCAATTTCAAAGACACCCTCTACTTCACTACCAGTATGTGGAGGTCCTCATAGCAGATGTGGTATAAGGAGGAGAGAATAGTAGATACATTCACTACTTTATTTTTCATAGATGATAGATTGGTAAATTTAATTTGAACTTTTTAGTCTTCCTACTTGAGTGTGTAGACGTATTATTTTTTAAACATTACTCATTGGGCATGTGGATAGTTGTTAGATAAGATATTTCAATGATTTAATGGTCTACTTTCTAGTATATGCTTTAACATTTGATGTTTGTTTATAATTGATGGAATCTAGATGGTTGATGCTTGAATAATTAACCATTAATGTACTATTGATGGAATTTCTATCTTATTCCCAAAAGGAAAAGTTCTCATAATACAACTTATTAACCAAATATTGTCATATTGTGAGGTTTCCATGTTAAAAATTAAAATTTGAAGTTAAAAGGTTGTTATTGTTGTGTATGACTTTTTTACAGTACAAAATGAATTTGGGGGAATTCAACCAAATTAAATTCATGGCCAAGATTTTGTATTGAAGGGCTCAATTCAACCGAATTTTGCAACTATGGATCACTAATGTAAATATTTAGATCTAAGATTCATTTTCTCAACAAAATTCATTGTTTTAATTGACATAGTGATATGACACCAATTCATCATTTTAATTGACATAGTGATATGACATATACAGTAGTTTCTTTGAATGGTACAACATAACATCCTGTCAAGTAGCTAGTATTTCTTTCTTTTTCATCTCTTTAGTGCATTTTATTTAAATAACCAATCATTTAAAAAATCAATGTCAAATTTATGTGATAATGGAGAAAATCGAATTAGGGAATTCCTTATTAAAATAGTAGAACATTGAAAAGATTGAAGAGGATGGAAACTGGAGTTTAATGAATTCCCATTCCTTTGGAAATTCACTGGCAGCTAAGATTTTATGGAGAATTTTGTCAGAGGGCCAGTGTAAGTAGATACCAAAGAAGAAATACAGCAGGCCAAGATCCTTAATTGAATGGAAAAGAAATCTCAGAAAGAATGAGACCAATGTTGCTTCTCACTAGAAGGATCTTGTCCAAGACTACCTTTACAATTGAGAATTGATTAGCTTGGAGTGTGGGGAAAAGTGAAAGGTAAGAAAGAGCTTATATATTTGGATAGGGTGCAAGAACATGGCTAGATTTATGATCAGGTGAAAGGATATCAAACTCTTACTCAGGTGGCAGATCAGGGCACTACTAGCATATGGAAACAAGGGTGGAAAATTGCACAATATTTGGGTCTGGAAGTGGAAATAATTGATCTAAGGAAATCGGGTATAGATAGTGTGCATAAGAGACATATACAACTCCATGATGAGAATGATTCTCTTCGATGGTCCAAAAACAAATTCTTGGGGGCTAATACTATATGTCTTGGCTATTAGCCACAAAGCAATGTTCTCTCTTAATCACAATAAGTGAAAAAGAGGTGTAAATTGATATGGAAAGCTAGAGGCTTGAAAAAAGACCTGTATATTACAATATTAGTATGGCTTGGAATTAGGAATAAGGATTTGACTTGGGAAATATTGCAAATAAGGAACAAACATGGCTCAGGGATGTGCATGTTGTGTAGAACAGATGAAGAAATAGTATCTCACTCGCTTTTATACTACTATTACACTCAACAAGTCTCATCAAAATCCAAAAAAATAATAGGTTTCACAAAATTTTTGGTTACTTAATTCTGTGGAAGCTAGTGTGAAAATTTGGTACCATAAAAAAGAGCCAAACAACTTAGGGCTTTGCCCTATCTTATAAGGCAGGGTATCTGGTTGACTAGAAACTCTCTAATCTCTAGATAGATATTTATCCTTAATTCCAAGTTACATCACAGGTGAGAAAATTTTTTCCTGTGAGCAGTAGGTCTACAATTCCAAAAATTCCTAGGCAGAGAAATAATTTGGAGATCAGTGAATTCAAAGTTTGGGGAATTTTTTATGTAGCTTGTCAGGTTCTCGTCGAACTCGGTGGTGTTGGTTGTATCTTAAACTTGTCTAAGGATCACATTCTAGAATTCAAAGTTGGAATAGTGGAAAAATTCAATAATTATACTGATTTCATCCCTCTAACACGTTTAAAGTTTGCCCTAGAAATAATGCTAAAATTTCATATTTGGGCCACTCTAGGTTAGTAGTCAATCATCCAACATATATCTCAAGTCTATTGCCAATTGGTGATTAGATGATGACGATAGCCAACCATTTTGAAGAAATTTCTGACGCATATTTTCTCTAAGCTAAACAATGAGGTAGATGCCTTGTTAAAAGAAGATCTTCATGTTGCAGAAGGGATTAACACTCTGGAAGAGACTCAAGGAGGCATTGTTGCCACCTCTTCAGGCAGTTTATGATGAAATTTTTCCTTGTTTGTTCCTTCAGGCCTAGTTTAAGGTGCCAAGCACAATTTTTTTGTCTTTTTATGATGATTTTATTGTTAAAAATGCTCAAATGATCTTTTTTGTATAATTGAGGTTATCTAGTAGATAGATAGTAAAATTGTTTTATGGAAATATATATGCATTGTGAAGTGATGGGATTATGGGATTAGATGTTGTGAAGGGATAGAAAAAAATCCATGCTTGTTGCACATGCAAAAAGCACATGGAAAAATGTAACTTCAATTCAAGCTATAAATGGAAATCACAATTTTTCTTTGGACCCAAAACAAGACAAAAAAATCATAGCAGATTTAAAGAGGTTTTTTGCTCACTATTCTCAAGGTTTATCTTTTGTTTGAGGGAGTACAAATGTAGATCAAAAAATTGTTTTAAAATATCCCCAATTTTAAATTGATGATTTGAAGAATAAAGATGTAGATCCAAACATATTTGATTGCATATCAATAAGAGTTTATAGCAAATCTAAATGTTCTTTTCTCAATTCAGAAGATCCAATTTCATATCTAATAGGGACACCCACTAGAATCAGTGTGCATTATTTTGATGTGAGAGGTACACTATCAATGACAGACCGTGTCCCTAAACTATCCATTTGAAACATGTTGAGGCTGATTTTTCAGGAAAATATTTCAAGTGATGATAGGAAGAATCTAATGACATTTTAATGGATGTCCAAATTTGAATCATTGTGATCCTCTAGTCTTAGTATTAGTCTCATCCTTGTATTTAATAATTATTTGGTGAAGCCAAGACCATTTAAAATATGTTCCACCTTTAATAATTAGTTGATAGGAGAAAGACCAAGTTCACAAAGACTAAATCCAAGAAACCTCCATTGGGAGATGGAATTTGTATTTTGCATTAATAGCCAAAGAATGCATAAATTCTAACAACATTGCCACTTTGGAAATCAACTATCATAAACTATATCCCTTCTTTGTTACATAAATGGCTAGTTCATTTCATTACAAACGAAAACAATGCAACACCAATCCCTAGAACAAAGTCATAATTCTTGTCATATTATTTGGCATTAGGTACCAACCTTGCAGAGAATTCATCAATATCTAAATGATTACAAGAGTCCAAGCGTAAAATTTAGATATTGACATAGATCAAGCTTCAATCCCATGGACTCAAAGTAATAAATAGAAAATGTTACACTAGGATGCATTCCCTAGGAAAAGGGGCACATTGCCCTCTCCCTGCAATCACAAGACATAATTTTTTCCAAACCATTTCACCACAAGCCTTTTTGGTGGATGCTGAGGAACACCAAGAGAAATATTCCACCCAAGAATGGAAATATTTCCATCCTTTCGAGATGGCTACATACAAGCTTCAGATCCATTAACCAAGGAGTGTAGAGGAGTTTTAACTCTCGCTTATTATCATAATTAACCGAGATTGATTAACTCCAAGAGGGGCATGCTAGGCACACCAAAACTAGGTGCCAATATGTGCCACATTGCAAGTGTTAGTGCATTCTAAGTGCCAAATTTTCCTCTGTTACTTCTCTCCTACTTTCTAATAATTTATCTCAAATGACTTTAATATTTAACCATGCCAGACCATGCCAAAACATATCAAAGCATACCAAGGCATCTCAATGCATGTTAGGCATGCTATGACTTTCCAAATGCCAACACGTTCCAAGTGATAATGTTTGTTAGGGAGTGTTACGCATGCTATGGAGTGGCAAGGCATATTAGAGTGCTAAGGTGTTCCAGAGAGTGCCAACGCATGCCAAGGAGTGTTCGGGAAATGACCTTTTTTGTTGTAGTGATAGGTTGTTTGAATGTTTGATTAATTGCATGATATGAGTATGTTTCTATAAGATTTCATGAAGGAATGATATTTTTTTTAAGTGGTTGTACTAACACATTATGTGTTGAGATAGCTTATATGTACTTGAGTTCAAGTAGGTGCTATTTATAGAATTATGACTAGTGACAATGAGTTGATTGCAGATTATGACATGGTTGTTATTCTTGGTAAAAATTGATTCCATATTAATAGATATGATGTCTTGATAGTTGGAACATGTGGCTAGCATGTGTGAATAGCTGTAGGGCAACATGATTGGTAATAGAATGACAAGGTAAGAATTGATTTATTTATGTAACTAACAACCAAATGATGTGATAGCACCTAATAAAACTTAATTGCAATAAGGAAAAGGTAAAAGAAAGGAATTGGGTGAGAATCCATGTGTCTAGGTTTGGGAACTGCAATCCCAAATGAATGAGTTCTTTCAATACATGAAGTCTTATTAACCTTGATTTCGTGTGACATTATGTGGATATGTGTTATATTCATGAACTTTTATTTGACAAGTATATTAGATAGTTTCAGGTTATTGTTGGATTTGTCAGGGAATTGGAGTCCCTTGAGAGATGATATATGTATGTGTTAACTTATAGGTCAACATGTTGGGTACAACAAGGTATGGTAACCAACATATTGTTATGCATATTTATGCACTAAAAGTTATGTGTTTATGGAAGTAGCATGTAGGGGTTTGCATAGAAAAATTGACTTCCATGAAATCCTAAAGAAGGCTCAAATTGAGCTCTATTTTGGAGCATTGAAAGTCCATGGGGATTGTGTCATGGTGTTTGTTGCTAGTTTTGTGCTTTCAGTATTTTATGATTTGTTTGAAATTGGTTTGCAGTTTTAATTACATTTGGTGCATGGGCATACCATTTTGTTTGTGGTGTTGTATTGTTATTGTTTTTCATGGTTTTTTCTTATTTGTTTCTTGTTCTTTCCTTTTATGTTTTGAGGTTCTTGGGAATTGGTTTGGGAAAGATGAAAACTATTGGAGCTCGGGGAGAGCTAAATGAAGCCTAACAAGTAATGTAGGACTCAAATGAAGCTTGGTGCATGTATAAGGGTAGCTAGAGGCAAGAATATGTCATCCATTTGGATTGGTTGAGTCCATTGGCATAAATGGATGCAACCATGATAGTCATGAGAAAGGTAAAGTAAATGGATTTGAGGTGTCAGATGCCTTGGCTATGTTAGGAAATGTTGTTCTCAATGTTGTGCATGTAGTTCAAAAATAAAGAGAGTTCCATTCTTATGATATTTGGTAATGATGTTGTGATCATGATTATGCTTATGTCTATACATATATACATGTATGCATGCATGTATGTATGTCATTGTCTAATAGGGTCATCAGGGATCATGATTGTTTTATGCTAATGTTTATATGTTTATATGTATGTATGTATGTTTTTGTTTAATAGGGTTGTCAAGGATCATTCTTGTGGAAGAATGATTGCGTAGGCAAGTGAATGGCATGAAGAAGTTCTTAGTATTATAAGGAATCAAGTGGGAAGAGTAGCCTTGAAATATATATGAGGTCAATATTGTTATCACTCTAGTAATTCCTTTGAAGTAAGAAAAAGGAAAAACCAAAGGTAACTGCTATCCAGTTTTGGAGATCAGGACCTATCCTTCCTGATGTTCAGAGAGGGCTCTTTATTTAAGATTTAAATTTGTCTTAGTTAAGATGTTTTAGGCTAGATATGATTTTTCAAGTGGTTTTGATTTTGTTTTAAATTGGGTGGTGGAATCTCTTAAACAAATGGATAAATCGATGTCTTTCATACCATTGGGCTATGGAGTCAACTGATAAGGAAACAAGGTTAGATAAACTCACTAAAGGGGGTGTTACAAGGGCACGATAACATAGTGTACTTCAGATGTTTGAGATAGAGGGGTGAAATGGTTTCACTCGGGGTGAGAGAGTATTTAAGGGTTCTTAGACCCGGACAATAAACAAGGAAAGCAGGGATAATTGAAATCAAAGGGAAGTTAAGAATCCTTTAATCTGGATTATTTATGAAATCAATTTAAACTAAAGATCAATTAAGGATTCTTTAATTTAACTATGAGAAGAAAAGATTCAAATGCTTTAACTGTTAAAAGAGAGTGTGATTTAAACAAGTTCTAAAATATATTTCCAGTTATAGAATTTAGATTGAAACACATATAAGATTATGAATAACTTTGAGAAATTGACAAAGATACATGAAAATACTTGTTTGATATTCGCTCAACACATGAATCCTTGGAACAGTTTGATCTTTATTAATCAATCCAACATGTTGGCTCATCGACTGATACAATAATCTTCTGGTTCTTCTTGATCAAAAAGTTTATAGAAATGTCTAATAGAGTCCACCTTACATACTTCAAATTGTGAAGTATTTATACAAAGAATTATTACAAAATATCTCAAACTAACTTGAAATTTAATCTAGGAAATAAAAACATCTTCTTGCAAGAAGATAGAGACAGATATTGAACTACTTCATGTTGTCCCTTTTCTTTTGGCAATCCTGGCTTTTATGGTTTGATTTTAGCCCTTTATGCTGCTTTGTTGTTTGATATTTTACGCTGGAATCTTCACTTACATTTGGATTTCATTCGATACGCTTTGACACTAATACACTTTGTCTCTGCTAATCTGTATTCATCTTTTTACCTGGTTGTTTCGCTTATAATGTACATTAACCTTTTTACTGCATTTTTCTCACAGTAAATCACTCAATCTCTCGCACGTTTCAGTATCAAGTAATTGGATCTTTAGCATTCTTCTATATCTTTCATCTGCCTCAGTGTACTTGGAAAAAGTAGGCTTATTGATAAATAAGTGTTTTACCTCATGCTAGAGGTAAAACAAGTTTTCAAATGTCTGATAAAGTACCTTTCCTATTGGCAGTGCCTTTATTGATGATGTACTAACCTATTCTTTTGCTGGCTCTCTAATTTTACTGTTGTAGTCCTATTGTGTCATGAGCTTGTCATTTATTACTAAGGGACTGGGTAACCCTTTCTCTCTCAAAATTTGGAACTTAGTTGTAAACTATCAACAGCTACCTGCATATTCTGGCACTTGTCCTCCAAGTTTAGCATTAAGTTTCTCTTGGAGAGGACTTTTCTCACCTCCAAAATTTTCTCTGTTCTATCCTCTATTTCCAATTCCTGAAGCTCATACTTATTTTTACTATTAAGGAATTAGATGATTCTAGTGGCATATTTAGGCACCTCTCCTAATTATTCTTTTACCTTTTGGATGGCCTCTGTAGCCATCATTATTAAATTTATCTCCCCAAAAATTACCTGAATAGATGGCCAAATGTCATTGAAAGATTCAATTATATTGGGCCATAGTAGTTCCTTGGCCTGCCCTAGGGGTTCTTTTAGTGTTAGGTCCTTCTCCATGGCTTTTAATCTTTCACTCATCCTGATAGATTTTTTCACTTCTTCTTTGTGCATGATTTTGGCAAGCTTGTAATTAGTTTCCAAGCTTGTCACCTTCTCTTTCAGCTTATTCATCTTTGTTGCCTATATGGACATCTCTTCCATAGCTTGAACTAACTTTGTTGCTTCTTCTGCTGATGTACCTACTGCTAATGTAGACTCTGTTGAAACTTGTTGTGTCGTGGCCATGGGAGTTGTGGGAGCCAATGAGGCTGCCATTGTGGAAGGAACAAATGTTGAGACTGTTGGGATGACATTCATTGAGGTTGTAGCAATATCAGTCTCCTTCAATTGGTTTAAACTATCCAATTCCTTCTCTTTCTCCCTTAACTTATCATTTAATTTTAGGACTATGTCCATCAATTCTTCATGTCTGGTTTGGTTTTCCAAGACTTCCTATGTCTGGGGATGCTGTAGTTGAGGTATCTTTAGTTGCTTTTTAAGTTCTACGATGTCATCATATTTTTTATTAATTAGTTTCTCAGTGGCTTTGATATCTTTGGGATCATGTCCCAATTCAATCACTAAGTCTTCCAAAGACTTGATTCTGGTGTCTTTGGCCTTTGAGGAGGTCTTATCCAACTGATATTGAGATGAGATATTGGTCAATTAATTATGAAATTGATAGGCATCTATGGCTTTACCTGTAAGAGTGGAGTAAATCATTTCTCTAGCCTATTTGTGAAATTCAATTTGGTCAATGGGATGAATATCCCTTTGCCAATACCTCAAAATAAATCTTTTTGTAATCTGTTGATGTCCT
Source organism: Pinus taeda (assembly GCA_000404065.3). NCBI lineage: Eukaryota > Viridiplantae > Streptophyta > Pinopsida > Pinales > Pinaceae > Pinus > Pinus taeda. The sequence goes on along the minus strand of APFE031534920.1, from coordinate 66,491 downwards.
TGGTGGAAGCATAGTTGGCTTTATGAAATAAATTTGCATCTTTCCTTCCTTGATGTCAAAAGTTGACATCAACCTGGTTTTATTGGTAGGTGTAATCTTGAGATATTGTGCATAAGACTATGCCTTCAGTTTCTCATTTCTCATCTTGATTTCTTCGAACCTGTCCTTAATATCCTTATATTTATCAACAAGCCTACTAAATGAGGAGACTTCTACACTGAGCTTCATTTCTAACATTTGAGTGTGTGAGGTAGATGGCTCCTATGTTTCTCTAGATGGAGTTGTGCCCCTGCTCATGTCAAATTCAATATTGGTTACTTCTGTTGATCCTTCTATATCTTCCTGTTCTAAAACAGGATTGAGCCTTGGCCTTTTGCTCTGGTTTCCTTCATACTTCACATTGGATGTGTCCATGCATGAAGTGAAGGCTCCTTCTCTGTTCCTCTTGGGATTCCTTTCCTCATTCTGAGGAGATTGTAAAACAATAGGGGTACTCATGGTTTCTTCTTGCTGTGTTACCTGCAGGAATGAGCTTTCATCAAGCTGTATCTCTAGATCAATCAAGGTATTTTTAACATCTACCTTTGTACTATCCATGTCTATGAGAGTGATCTCCAACCACTCAGATTGATTGGCATATCTTTCTATCTCTAGTATGGGGTGATGGATGTAAGGCCCCAATTTAACCTTTTGTCTAATTTTGGTCATAAACCCTTGAGGGTCATATCTCCACATGAAACTATTTTGGAACTTCATTTGTTGCAAAATCAGATCTGCTTCCTGCCCTACCTCTCTAGAATCGCAAATGAAAGGGCCTGACTGATTTTTGACTTTGAACTAGGTTCTTTTATTAGTTGAGACAAAATTAAGTTCATTAGAATTCATTATTTGCCTATAATAATCTAGAGCAAATAAAGTCATGGGGAGCTATTTGGGGAGTTTGTATGGCGCTAGATGGCGACCATATATTCTTATCTCAGTGTGGTTTTGGTAAAGGTACCAATCTCCCACTTTACTTTGCTTGGACAGTTGGAGAAATCTTTTGATATCTTGACTTATTCTATGTGGAGGACTTCCTGTCAGCATTATCATCACTGGATGGAAAAAAGAATCAATGAAATCTATATAAGTGCATGATGATAAATACTTGTGGAATAATGGTGTCCAAAATATGACAGACCTGGGCTGGCCTCTAGTATCAAGCTTCCAGAGGGTGAAAGGAAATTTGTCTAATTGATAACACAAAAACATATGGTAAAGTACAAATGAGTACTTGAACACTCTCTCACTATGCATTCTAGTAAATTGTTCATGCATCCTTTTAGCTATGAATTGGGCATAATTGTATATAGTAGCAGGAGGCTTTCCTAGGGTGAAAATGGACATGAAGGTCAGGATAAGCTCATTAACAAATTCATCAGTGGTGCAACCCAAAATACATGATATCATAGTCACAATATGCTTGCCCCTTTCAGAGAAAATAATAGAAACATATGGAGGGACATCTTTAGGAATGTGTTGTTCTTCTACAATGAAAGTTTGGAATAATTGTGCCAGCTTTGATGGACTCAACTTGGTGTACAGGTCTAAGAAATCCCCAATGGAGAGTGGGGTCAAGTTTGGACTTGGAACATCTCATTGATTTACTCAGCTATGATAGTAAACAATATTTTATGGTTAGGGGAGATTATATCTCTCTGGCTAGGAATGTAATAGGCATGGCACATATGGACAGTTTTAGGAAAAATATGTACTTGGGGAAATTGGTACTTGGGTAAATTAGAGTCCGAAAGGCCAATGTCATCAAAATGGTTCAGGTATCTGTCTTTACTCAAACAATGAATTTTGAGCAGGACCTCATATGCACTTGTGTCTCTAATTTGAAAATCCATGTCTTCCAAGGGGAGGTGGTATAGGTCCAAATGGGTAGTTGTGATAGGTCTTACATCCATGGTGATAGGGGCAACCATAATTCAGTTCTTATGGATTTGAATTTGGCTTTCATAGGTTTATTCAGAGGTTTTGACAGAAATTGGAAGCTTTCAAAAGGGTTTGGGCACAAGCTTTTAAATTTAAAGTAATTTTAATTAATTTTACTTAATTAAAACACTTTACAGACTAAACGCTTTCAAATTGGAAAGGTTGACTGGTAATTTTCTTTAAATACCTAGAATTTTGTGAATTAACTACAAATTTGGTGTTCTCGGCAACTACAGGAGTTTGAAGGGCTCTGGTACGGACTAAGAGGTTGATTGGGGTCTCTGTAGCTTCTTTAGGAGTGAATTTGGAGTTCAATTGGTAAATTCAGCATTCACGGGTGTCGCACTGGTTGCAGAGGTTCACAAAGAAAATGAGCGAAAAAAGGTGAAAAAGGGCTTTGCAGGATTTTTATTGAGCAATGGTCACTTTTTGGCAGGTAATTCTCAAATGAACAGTGGTGGTCTTTTGGGTTTAGCGGGGAGGTGATTTCCCAAGCCATCACACTGCTTTTGTGGAGGGAGTGGTATTTAGGAGCAGTCACTTGATCTACTCCAACGCTCAACACGTAGCAGTTGGGGGGCTAGGGAAAACCACCTTAGTGGGCAGGTAAAGGTCAGTCGTTTAGTGAAGCTGATATGGTTGTGGACCGTCAGATGAGGGTGATGATGATCAGACAATAGTTGGGCGAGGGAGGTGCACGGGTGATAAGAGCATAAGCTTTGGGGGGGGCAGGGCTTTAAAATTTGTCGGTTTGAGATTAATTAAGATTTAATCATGGGTTAAATGATCAGGCGAGGTTTAATTACAAGATTAGTTTATCTCTGTTGGGATATGGGGTAAATCATATAGTTTATATTAAAACTAAGGGTTGGGATATTTATATAGGGGATTTATTTAATATACAGAAAAAGGTATATCCAAGATTTATATAACTAAGTTAAAAATTAATATGAAATGGGTGTGGGGAGTGAACATACCACTAAGCATAATGTAATATTGATGCATTTTCTTGATATACATTTACACTTAGGATAAAGCACTTTTGTGCGCTTTTTGAGTGAAATAGGATTTACATGGGGTTTATTTACTTTTCATAGGCAAATGGAGTTTAACCTTAGGAAAAGGGGTTTTATTAGGGTAATGAGGGGAAATGAATTTTATGAAGGGGATTCTAACACTTGATGTCCATAAGTCATTAAGCCAAGGGTCCGGTCCCACTAAAACCCAGAGAAATGCTTTGAGCCTTTTTGACTTGAAGGATTTAAGTAATAGAACTTTCTTGTGGATGGCGAAATTAGTAAGGAAAAAGGTGAAGTGAATAAAGGGGAGTTAATTAAATGAACTTGTGAACCATTGTTTTTTTCCTTTTTACATGCTCATGCAAAACAAATAATCAAGCATGAGATAAATGTGATTTTATCCAATCAAATTTATACTTCAACAACCTTTCTTCTACTTACCCATTATTTTTCCTTTGATGTTTCTTTTCGGACATACCCTCTTTACATTTTTAAAATTTTTAATTTGGAAAACATTTTCATAAATCAAAGGTATGTACAATATTACAATGCTCAAACTTAGCCAATTCAAAATTATGAATCCTATCACTATAGGACTCTAATAGTGGCTCCAATTGGGGGTGGCATTTCCTAGTGAAATGTCAAGAACTCTAAAGATCAATAGCCTTTGAATTGTTGTTGATGTTACCTTGCAAAGTGTCCTTTTGTGAATTTGCATTATTGATACTTATGACAATAAATCTTTTAAAGCTTAGGGCCTTCTCTCCAGGCTTCAACTTCAAAGGATTACCATCCAATCCAATCTACACTCTTGCAATGTTATGTACAATGATGGAAAATAAAATGAACTACTGTAAGTCAATGAAAAAGTAGTGCTTCAACAACCTACCATTAACAGGTTCTCCTGGTAGATCTGAACCATCTATATTTCTCAAGAAAAAGGCATTGTTGCCTTTGTAGCCAAAAATGACATAATGCCCCTGCCACAGAAAATCAAAATTTCCATGCTTTCCTTTACCTTCCCTCCTTGAATACCACTTAAGGACTTGGTCTCCTATGTGAAAATCATCTACTTTAGTATTTTTATCAAATAATTTCTTAATTTTTTCTTGGATTATCTGTGATTTTACATAAACGCTTCTCTGGTATGTTGCAAGTGAATAGTTTGGTTTATTCTTCTTTGAATGTCATTCGGTTCCACCTGTAGTTCCTAAAGGATTTTCATGACTGGCACTCCCAAGGACGATGGGAAAACTACATCCATCCCATAAACCAGTTGATAGGGTGATGTTCCAATGGACTTCTTAGTAGTCAGTCTATCTTCCCAAAAGACATTGACTAACTTCTTGTTCCATGTCTTTTTATTATCCTTCGTTAACTTTTTGATAATGTTGACCAGGCTTTTGTTGGATGACTCTACTAGCCCATTACCTTGAGGGTAATAAGTTGTGGAATGACCAAGGGTGATATGGTATTTATTACAGAAATCTATCATTATTTTGGACTTAAAGGTTGTTGCATTATTAGTAATGAGCTCCTGGGGACATCCAAATCTTGAAAGGATATTACTCTCGAGGAAGGTGATTATGACAATTTCTGTGGCTTTCCTAGAAGGTATGGCCTCTATCCATTTGGTAAAATATTATGTGGCTGTTAGAATCCACTTATGCTAAGCTGAGGATGGGGTGTGTATTTCTCAAATGAAGTCTAACCCCCATTGTTGAAATGGCATCTTAGTGGAAATTGGCTTGAGAGGTAATGGTAACAGTTTCTTCTTTCCCTAAAAAATATAGCATTTGTGACAAGAGATCACATGTTTTTTTATATCTGAAAACAAAGTAGGCCAGTAGAAACTAGCCCTCGTAATTTTATTGGAAGTACTCTTCCAGTACAAGTTTCCTCCACAGTCCCCTGCATGAAACTCTTGCAAAAAAATTTCAACCTCATCTTTTAATAAACATGTTAAGGGAATATCATTATTGTCCTTTCAAAACAATTCATTATCTATAACAAAATATCTTAATGACTTCATTTTTAAGAATCTAGGTTTGGCTCTTATCAGTCCAAGAGGGGATTGTACATTTAGTAATACAAATGTAATATCTACGTACCATGGTGATTTAGTAAGGGATTCACAATTGTCATCTCCTCCTGATCATCCAAAGCACTAATAAAGTTTATATCAAGGGCCTGACAGTTTGATTTAGCCATGAGTTTGGCTAAAACTTGGCCTTTGATGAGCTTGGTAAGTTTTATCTCTATGTCATCTTCCAATATTGTGGCAATCCACTTGCCTCTTTTTCCCTCAGACACATTTTGAGTCAAAATTTCCTTAACTATAGAGTTTGGAACATAAGCAATGATGTGAGAGTACAAAATGTATACTCTAAAAGCTTTGATAGCTTTAACCAAAGCCAATGCCTCTTTTTCCATGATATTGTATTTTAGGGTGGCATCTCTCAAGTATTTACTAAAGAATGCTATTTCCTGTTCATATCGTTGATTGTTCTTTTGCAGCAAGACCACTGCAATGGTGTGTTATGAAGAAAATGAAAAAATAATAAAACCTAATCTAAAGTCAGGACTAATCAGGACTGGAGTCTTGGTTAATGCTTCCTTAATAAATTTGAATGATTGTTTGGCCTCCAATGTCCATTTGATTCATGAGTCCTATCTTGGCATGTTATTTAATTCCCTAATTGATTCTACTAGATTTGAGATGAATCTCCTAAGAAAATTAATCTTACCTAGAAATTATTGTAGCTCTTTTGATATGATGTGTCCTAATAACTTTCCCTCTTCTAGACCAAAAAGTGTCTTTTTAGGATTTAAAGAAATCCCAAATTTCCTGCATTTGATAAATACTCTTCTGAGATGGTCTAAATGTTCATTGTCTAATTTTGAGAACACTGTAATGTCATCCTGGTATACTACTAAGAAATCATGGATTTATTTCGCAAAATCTATATCCATAGCTCTCTAAAATGTGGCACCTGCATTCATTAATCCAAAGGGCATCTTCAAATACATGAAGGTACCCCAAGGAATAGTAAAAGCAGTTTTTGGTTGGTCCTCAGGTTGGACTAATATCTAGTTATAACCAGAGGATCCATCTAATAGTTAAATCCTAGATGAGCCCACTACCCTTTTCAATATATGGTCCATTTTAGGTAAGGGGTAGTTGTCTTTTAAAGAAACCTTGTTCAAGTTTCTAAAATCTACACAAAGTCTAATTTCACTTGTCTTTTTCCTAGTTGTAACTAAGTTTGATATCCAGTTTGAGTATCTAATGGGTGCTATTATTTGAGCATCAAACATCCTTTTAACCTCTTTTTCTATGGATGGCATGAGAACGGGGTTTATCCTTCTAAGATTTTGTTTGAAAGGTTTATGATCTTGTTTTAAAGGTATTTTATGTCGGATTATGCTGGTGTCATAAGATTTTAAGTCTTCATAACTCCAAGAAAATACATCATGGAACTCTTTAAACAGATTTATATACTTGACCTTTTCCTCTAGGGGCAAGGCTTTAGATATCTTAATAAGTTTTGGATTATCTTCAGTCCCTATATTAATTTCTTCTATGTCAGCTCTTAGGGGTTCCAACTTGGGCTTTCTAGCTACATCATTAGAGTCAAACAAATCCTCTAAAGGTACTAATCCTTCAAGAAAAAAATTATCTTTCAAATTAAGAATATCTGAATCATCATCCATTATTTCATCTATCTCTACATTCTCTAAACTATCTATTTCTACTTTAGTAAATTTAGTGGGTTTATGTACATCAAAAACATTTACATCTAAGCTATTTTCTACATTACTGTATTGTGAAATCAGTATCTATCTTACAGTTCTGAAATTCACCTTCACTGTTCATGAATCATAGATCTGGGAGTCCTGGGAAAAGATTTGCCAATATTTAAGGTTGTCTGGTATAACAAGCCTATGTCTTACCTCTGCAGTGTATTGGTGGTTTGGTTGAATGGAAATTTACATGTACTAGAAAATGTAACTAGACTATGGGCCTGCATGTTTTGTTTCCTGGGAATGGCAGCAAAGTTTGATTCTAGGAGATCCTTGACCAAATCTAAAACAATATCCCTATTTCTACCAAGCCTAGGGTTGTTGACAAAATATTCACCATCGATCTGTTTCATAATCAAATCTGGGTCTCCCATGACCGAAACTTTTTTGGTTCCTAATTTCCTAAACAATTGTAACCCTAGAATCAGGGCTTCATATCTGTCCATGTTATTGGTGTTAAACACACACATGATAGAAATATTATGAAAGATAAAACATGAGAGTACATTTATTATTAAGAAAGCATATACATTTATAGTACATGGTGTGACCATTGGGTTCCACATCCCAAGGTCTCTTGGACTTCCTTTGTCTATTTAGCTTCCACACTAACCCTTAGTGGATTAGGTGTCCAACTTCCCCCCCCCCCACCCCTTAATCCGAAGGGTTATCTATGAGTCTAAGAAGAGAGTTGTGATACAAAATGTGCAAAAAATGCATGGCAGCACTAGGCTGAATGTGCTCTCTGAAATGTTGGTATAAGGGCGGTGGTTTAAGGATGACCACCAACACTAGAATGCTTAGTGCATTTCTCAGAACTCTTCCAATTCTAGCATGAAGCTCAAGCCTTCTGCTAGAGGAAGTGCTCCTGATGTTTTGAAGAGAGAAACCTTCAACCATGAAAGGGAGGTCTCACCCCGCATAAAAGGGATAATCTCAACCTGAAAAGAGAGGTCTCAACCTATGATGGTTTAAGGATTACCAAAAACTTTGGAATGCTTAATGCAATTCCTGTAACTCTTCCAAAACTGGCAAGAAGATGAAGTCTTTTGCTAGAGGAAGTGTCCCCAATTATATTCCTGGAACTCTTCCGAAACTGGAAAGAAGTTGAAGTCTTCTGCTAGAGGAAGTGTCCCAAATTACCAACTGAAGGCATGCTTAGGGGCATCTTTGTCTCTGGATACAAATCTGAAACTGGTGTGATAAGTTGTGGCTCAGGCTTGCTTGATGTGGATTTGAACCTTGTAGATGACCATCATTTCCCCCCCTGTCAGATACAAGGTGAGATGACAGAGAAAACTCAATTGCAATACTGTTCAATACTTTAGAACAAGTTCTGACATGTGATTGGAATATCTTCTTGGATGTTGATGCCCATTGCCAAGAAGCGATCCATCCAAGATGAATCCTTGTTCTTGTAGGAGGTATATTTCTGAAGCATTTGTTTGAAGAATGACTGGTTTTATGACAGTGCTTACATGGATGAAGATAAAAACTGTGATCTTTCTGATGGCCAACTTAGTCACAGTGTTGGCATTTCACAATATGTTGTTGTTGTTGTTGTGGAAGAGGGGTATAATCTGGAACAGCTGGAGGTGAACTATCATGAGGAGCAGGAGAAGATGAACCGTCTTGAAGAAATCCAACACTTTGAAATTGGATTGGTTTGGAGTAGTCTGGAATATGAAAGGACATGTCCTTGTCATATCCAAGACTAGTTTTGTGCTTGTTATGGACAAGCTCTTCCCAAGGTCTAATGATGGGCTTGGGAAGTGCAAACTAAATTTTTGCATCTGTATGTACAATTGCTGCTTTATTTGGCACTGGATCTGAATGAACTTCAACAATATTGACTTGTTGTTTATAGGAGTATGTTTCATTGTTTTGAATAGAAACAGGTTCAGAATGATGACTCCGTTGTTGTAATTCTTCTTGTTGTAGTTGAGATTCAAGCTGCAAAATTTCAATCTTCTCTTGTGCATTTTGTAGACAAGTTCTAATATTAGAGAGATCATTTTTGATAATTTTTACCATATCATGAAAAGTGGAATGAATGAGGTTTTTCAAAATCTCTAATTCACCATCAATTTTAGCCATTTTTCTCAACAAATCAAACTTACACTTACAACACAGATCACAACTATGAACCAAGAATCAACACCCACTCACAATACAATGTCACTACAATTGGATTATACAATATCTTGCAATTGTCTTCTCAAACATACATATCTTTGTGAAGCAGAATATGCAACAACAATCCCTGCTAATAAATTATAGAAACCTCAATTAATATGTTGGTGACCCCATGTTGCTTCTTCAAAGTGCTCCTCTTTTTGTGCTAAGGGGACCCCTCTAACTGGCTATTATTAATTAGGGACAACTATAGCTTGTAAGTGCCCCCTTCCTTTGTAAAACCTCTGCAATGAATCGTGGATATTTATTAGAGAATTACACCCTCTAAGCCAAGGGGAATCTACACACACTTAATTATTCTTCCCAGTCTTTCATTCAACAATTGTTGTGGACTATACACCCTCAATTTAGCGTCCAATAGCCCTTTCCACAATGCAATTTGACCCTTATTTCACCGCAGGAATTTCAAACACCAATAGAAGGAGAATTGTGCCCCAATATCTCTGTAACTTCACTCTTCAAATCTATAATTACAAAATTATCTCATGACACAATTATTTATGGAAAATTCAAGAGATTAGTACCTCAGTGAGTTGAAAATTCTCACAAATCTGCATCTATGTCATTTTTTTTCTTTCCAAGGCAATGCACCCAATGGCTGAACTTGAATGATCCCGCTCTAATCTAGCTAATCAATTTCAAGGATGCATTTGTATTCTGGATTGAATATCATCACCGTCCTCATCAAAATCTAGATTTTACTACTTTGATGACTTAACTCGCAGCGGTCTATATCGGGATTAAATTTAAACAGTTGGATTTGCACGCAATTCAAAATCGAAATATTAAATTTGAAACATTGGATTTGCAATTAATTCAAATTCGACGGCCTCTGTATCACAATGCGCAATATTAAATCTATATTGTCGGGTTTGCCATCAATTTACATCAGATGAACTCTATATTAGAAGCCATGGTATTAAATTTTCGTCGAGGGTGGATATTAATGGCGAGAGATATTTCCATGGTAACATACATACATGCAACATCCACAGAAATTTTCTGGGAAATAACGAATTACAGAAAACACGGAGTATCATGTACTAATTTGACCATTGCAATGTGAGCTGGTTAAAAAAATGTGGCCCAAACAAAATATATCCAACACATGTCATTGAGACGACTCGTGAGAGGATAAAGAGTATTATGACAGCAGCAGTTATGAAATCAGTGGTAATACAAAAAATGTGTATTAACCGGACAATGGTGGTAGCCAATGGCGAGTGCCTGTATATATATCCTCCTCTCCTGAACCTTGGAAGAGCACACACACCATTGAAAGAGAATCTGGATAAAGTAAATCTATTTTTCTGAAAGATTGCCAAAGGTAAACATACTCATGCTTTAAACGATGTTATTGCATACATTCTTAGCATCATCAGATTGCAAATGCCTTGGAACAATTTCTTATTACGAGACAAATTTGATGTCCAGGAATATCCCCTAAATATCAGTATCCATTGCAAGCAAAGTAGTTATATTTACAAAGTTCATATCCATTCACGTATGAATTCCAGTCAAGCAACCTTTCTCTTTAATTGCTCTGCGGGTGTACTCTCAAATATCTTATCAGCATTTCCAACTTCGAAACCGTCTCGTCTATGCAACTCCGAGATCTAGAAATTCTTCCCTGGCTATGAATTTATATCATCATGAGCATGTATCAGTGCTCCTCTCCGATTTGGAAACCACACTTCCACTTGACTGGGTGGTTTGTGCACATGGTATCATGATGGCCTTAACGCAGAGCCATTACACAACATTACACCAATGCATGAATAGTGTAACTATCAACCTTCAAAACACTTTTCAACACACAACAACAGGTGAACATACCAATCAAACACACCATTTATCTTCATACTGATATGCCATGATATCCTTGCTTCATATAATATTCAACGCATTGTCATGATGTTAAAGCATTAAATAATTTTGACTAGCATTCAACCCAAACACAACACCAACAATTTAATTCAACATTTCGATATTCCAAAGGAACCTAAGACTAAATTTGAGTAGGCAGAGGGCATAGTAGAGTTTTAATGGCAAGAAATAGGATACCATTTCCTGACACCATCACCAAAACGACATTTAAATGACCATGGCCTTCAAACTTCTCCAGGTAGCAGCCTGTTTGCATCAAACAACTTCTACAATTCTGATAGCGCTTCCACCGATTTTTTTTTTTTTTTAAAATATTCAATGCATAGTTAAAGGAATATGTATTTATGCATCAAGTAATTGATGTATAGAGAGCAGCAACAGGAGCAACATTTTGTATGCAGGTGAATAATAGTGAATAGCAGCAAGTAATTGATGTATAGAGAGAAGCGACAGGAGCAGTGTTTTGTATGCAGGTGAATAATAGACAAAGAGTAGCATTTTGTATGCGTTCATGCCAGTGGAAGTGTCAGAGCTGCCAGGCTAGCCAGTCTACATAGGATTCAGAATACCATAGGAAAAATACGGAGTTACAAAGCAGAGGGAGCCAAAAATGGCGCTGGAGAAATGACAGAGGTTGTAGCTAGAATTTAGCTGAGAAATCATTCATGAAATGCAGAAGTGATGGCAGAAATGACCTACATAGAAAAGGCATAAAGCAAATGGCTCAAAGTAATTATGGAGGGAAGGAATACGGTTGCTTTGATACCATGTTAAACACACACATGGCAGAAAGAGTATGAAATATAAAACATGAGAGTACATTTATTATTAATAAATGATATACATTTATAGTACATTATGTGACCGTTGGGTTCCACATCCCAAGGTCTCTTGGACTTCCTTAGACTATTCGACTTCCACACTAACCCTTAGAGGATTAGGTCCAACAATTGCTACATTTAAAGTTCAATCTGAAATCATGACCCTCAGCATGGTTATTTTCCATATTATGGATCCAGACTCCTGCACCAACCCCTAACCTGTTTACAGACCCATCAAAGTCTAAATGCCAAAGTGGCTCATGGAATATATTCTCACTATCAGCTATTTTGTACTTAAGATCTTTGGCTGTGATTTCCTTTTTATCAATTTCTACATTGTATAAGATGAAGGAGTCCATATCTAAGTGCATGGAGTATATGGGAAAGTTTTGGGCCTTCTCCTCACTACTAACCATGTACTTCGTCAATGTCTCCCTATATAATTTTCTTGGTTGGTCGAAAACATATATGGTTGCATAAGACATATCCAACTGCAAAGATCCCTGCAGTTTTTCTCCCCATGAGCGAGATAGTAACATTCCATATTTTGGTGGGATATATGAAACTACACTGTCCATTAGAATGCTCTTTGCAAGGCACTTGAGAAGCGTCACACATAAGTCTTTGATTAGACCAAGGCAATTGACCTAGCTGGAGTCAAAAGAAAATAATCCTTGTAAGGCCTAGTTATGTGTAGGTTCAATCTTTCCATTATTGCTTTTGGCATGAGATTTTGGGATGCTCTTGAGTCCAACATAGCGTTATGCAAAATTTTATCATGAAATAGGCTGATATAAAATGGAGGAACTCCCCCTTGCTGATGAATTCCATTGGCCTCAGGGCCAAATAACAATTCAGGCTAGTCATCATTTAAATTAACAAAATCCTCTCCTTCTCCTATGTTCAAAGTCTCAGTTATCTGTGACCTGTAAGTTTCATTATTTACCAGTTCAGTCAGAGGAACTAATATCTTTAACTTAGCTATCTGATTTTTAATATTGAAAGGGGGTTGAGGTTTGTTTGTTTGATTCAGATCTTCCTTAATGTGTGCAGTTTGAGTGTCTTTATCCCATTTCTCTGTGGTAGGCATATATGTTTGTGTTTCTATTGTTTTACCTTGATCTCTTTTATCTTGATTGTTTTCAATGATCGGCTCTGTTTCGGCTTCCTTAGAGGTTATATCTAAAATCTTAGGGGATGAAGTTTCATGTGTTCCCCTAGGGAGAATTTGTCAACCTTTTTAACTAGAGCTTCTTTTATTATCTTTGTCTGAGTTTGGATGGATCTTTTAATGGGATTTTCGTTATTCTTCTTACTTCTCAAACTATATTGTTTATGTACCTCATAAATAGCTGATTCCTACCCTTGTTTAAAATCAAAAGATTAACCAAATTCTAACTGTAACTGTTGAAGCGTATATAACTCCTTTTCTTATTGAGTAAGAAAAACAGTTTTTTCCTTTGTGGTTTCCACTAATGTAATCTGGGTATCATCCTCTGCTTCTTGGTTTTGTGATTCTTCAACATAGTTTTCTTCGAAGGGTGGCCTAATTTTGTTGGTCTGGTGTAGTATTTTTTGCAGCATTAGGGTTCTTCCTAAAATTTTGGTTTCTTATTGGGGGGTTGTTGCTGTTGATTTTCCCATTGATTTTTCTTGTCCACGATATCTAACCTACCATAATTCTTTCTAAACTTTTAGCTAAAACATCTACTTTTCCATTTGAAGTTGAAGCTTCTTCTTTAAGTAGGACTTTCTTTTCATTCCTCATTCGTGCTTTCCTAGCTAACAAGTTGGCTTCTACACTGACAAAATTACTCTACATTTGTTGAAGGGTTTCAGGGTTTCTCTCCCTTAGCTAGTATGACATATCAGCATCAAAACCATCAGGGAACTTAATCAATGCTAGGTCAGGTGGGGGCTTAATGTTGGTTGGAATTGCATTATATATATTATTAAACCTAGTGTAATAGTCCTGAATTGACTCATTGGGAGCTCTCCTAATATTGTCATATTCAGTAAGTATTTGCAATGGGTTCTTTTTCCTTTCCCATCTATTAATTAATAACCTTTGAAAATTTGCTAGGTCTGCAATATGGTTGGTAGGAAAGGCTTTAAACCACTTCTTGACATCACCAGTTAAAGTTTGGGCAAAGAGTCTCATTAGGACATCTACTTCATATATTTCATGCAATTCAAAAAATCAAGACATCTTGTTTACATGTTGCTAGGCAGTGTAATTATTAGTAGCATCAAAAAGGAAAATCTTACTATGATAATCTACAAGCATGGCATGAAGTTGGGTAGGTAGAAGAAGAGGAGCATATCTGTTTTCCATTGCTGTGATTCTGGTTTGATAGGGGGGTAAAGTTGATGAGGTTGAAGAAGGGCTTGAAACTGATGGAGGTGAACTAGATGATGATGAATATGATTGATTAATAGGTGATTTAGGTGATTGAATGGTGGTAGATACAATTTATGAAGTTGTGGTAAAGGAAGGTGGATTTACAGTGAGTTATGATTGTGATGAAATTTGAGATGCAGCAACAGTAAGGGAAGCTAGCTCTACAGATTACTGAAGATAAGCACTATCTATATTATTGATCAACATAGAGGTAAAGGCTTCTAATTTGTCAAAAGAGTCTAAGACAAATTTGTCCAAATATGGACAAATAACCCTTTTTGATTCGATGAGCTGAGTAAATTCAGGGTCTAAAACTGTTTCATGGGTATCATTCTCAGATTTAGTTCTAAATAGTGAGAGGTCAAATTGAAAATCAAAAGGGACTTCTTTTAAAGTTGAAAACTCCTTAGGGAGTGAATTGGCTCTGTCTAGCTGACTACAACTGGCTTGAGTTTCAACTTTTGTTGGCTATCTTTAAATATTCTCTGTATTATCCACTAAAGTTGCAGGGTTTGGATCTAGGTTAGCCCTACTATAGTGAATCTTTATAGGAGCGATAATTTTAAGTTTTCAAATTGTTTTTATGCAATTTTCTGAAAACTTACTTCGAGTAATGACCTTAAGGCGCTCAATATTTTATTGAAGGTTTCTTTAAAGTTTTTATGAGATTGAGGATCAAAGTTCCTAGTATGGTTGCCAGAAATGTTATCACTCTAGTAATTCCTTTGAAGTAAGAAAAAGGAAAAACCAAAGGTAACCACTATCCACTTTTAGAGATCAGGACCTAGCCTTCCTAATGCTCAGAGAGGGTTCTCTCTTTAAGGTTTAACTTTGTTTTAGTTAAGATGTTTTAGACTAGTTATGATTGTTCAAGGGGTTTTGATTTTGTTTGAAATTGGGTGGTGGGATCTCTTAAATAGATGGATAAATTGATGTCTTTCGGACCATTGGGCTATGGAGTCAACTGATAAGGAAACAAGGACGGATAAACTCATTAAAGGGGGTGTTCCAAGGGCAAGATAGCAGAGTGTAGTTCAGATGTTTGAGACAGGGGGTGAAAGGGTTTCACTCGGGGTAAGAGAGCAGTTAAGGGTTCTTAGACTCGGATAATGAATGAGGAAAGCAGGGATAATCGAAATCAAAGGGAAGTTAAGAATCCTTTAATCTGGATTATATATGAAATCAATTTAAACTAAAGAGCAATTAAGAATTATTTAATTTAAATATGAGAAGAAAACATTCAAATACTTTTACTGTTAAAATAGAGTGTGATTTAAACAATTTCTGAAATATATTTCTAGTTATAGCATATAGAGTGAAACACTTATAAGATTATGAATAACTTTGATAAATTGACAAAGACACATGAAAATACTTGTCTAATATTTGCTCAACACATGAATCCTTGGAACAGTCTGATCTTTATTAATCAATCCAGCTTGCTGGCTCATCGACTGATATGATAACCTTCTGGTTCTTCTTGATAAAAAAGTTTATAGAAATGTCTAATAGAGTCCACCCTACATACTTCAAATTCTGAAGTACTTATACAAAAAATTATTACAAAATATATCAAACTAACTTGAGATTTAATCTAGGAAATAAAAATGTCTTCTTGCAAGAAGATAGAGATAGCCATTGAACTGCTTCATGCTGTCCCTCCTATTTTGGCATTGCTAGCTTTTATGGTTTGATTTTAGCCCTTTATGCTGCTTTGTTGTTTGATCTTTTATGCTGGAATATTCATTTACATTTTGATTTCATCTGATACACTTTGACACTGATACACTTTGACTTTGCTTATCTATCTTCATATTTTTACTTGGTTGTTTCACTTTTACTGTACATTGACATTTTTACTACATTTTTCTCATAGTAAATCAATCCATTTCTCCCATGTTTCAGCATCAGGTAATTGGATCTTTAGCGTTCTTCTATATATTTCATCTGCCTCAGTGTACTTTGCAAAAGTAGGCTTATTGATAAACAAGTGTTTTGGATTGTAGATTACTGTTCTGAGAGGAGTTCGGATTTTCCACTGTGTTCATCTTTATATGGTCCACGTTTTGAGTCTAAACCTAGACACATCATCAGGACTGATGTGTGGACAAAAGAAGAAAAAAGGATAGGTATAAATATGAAAACGGCTAGATGCAAAGACAAATTGGCCGACTCAATGTCTGTTTATTATAATTTAATTATTTATATTATTATTTAAGTCACTAACTATCATTGTTTATATTATTAATAATTAATTTATTATTCTAATCATTATTAATATTCTTGTCTATATTATTATTATTAATCATTATTAAATTATTGTAATTAATAATATTTATGTTCTTTATCCTTATTATTATTTATATTACTTATTGTTCTTATATTATTCTACTTATTCCTATCCAATATTAGTTATATTATTACTATTAATAAATTTATATTGTTATTTATACTTTTTTTAATCTTTATTTATATTATTATATATATTATTTATTATTATATATTATTTATTAATTATTATTTTAATTATAATTATTATTATTATTATATTTATTCTTATTGTTAATTAATTAATGTTAATATTATTCTTTCTGTTATTTTAATTATTATTATTAATGTTATTGTTCATATTTTATTTTCTTAGTTACTATTATTAATTATTCTTATTATTATTATTTATATTATCAATTTATTCTTATTAATTATTGTTATTGTTCTTATAAATTTATTATTTATATTATTATTTACTATTATTATCAATCATATTTATTATTGATGTTGACTTTAATTACTCATAAGTTAATTATTCTCATTCATATTGTTATTATTATTATTATTCTTATCTGCTATTATTATTGTTCCTATCTATACTTATTATTCTTATCTATTATTATTATTATTATTATTTATTCTTATTAATTATTATTTATGTTATTATTATTAATATATTAATCCTAATTGTACTCTTAAATTACATTAATATTTATATTATTATTGAAGAAAACGAATGATCGAGAGTCGAAAAGGTGCGGCGGTTGAGCTAGGGTTCTGAGAACGAAACCCTCGACGGCGCTGATAGCACAGCAGATCGGGTTCAGGCTCTGCACAAGAATCTCTGCAGCGTGACAGCGCTGAAGGGGATCAGCGGAGGACAATGGTTCCGCCTCAGGGGGGGGTGTCAAAACCCTCCCCCTCACGGCACAGCCCAGGACCTGAGGTCATCTTTGTGTCAGTTGATCCGGACATTCTCAACAAAGGGAAGAAGCAACAGGGAAATGACAATGATCCACCAGAAGAACAAGAGACTCGGGAGAATAACCCGAAGGTCACCTCATCTACCTGTCGACCGGTAGCCAAGGAAAGGCCGCGAATAGAACTGCCCGGAGATAAGATTGACAGCAAGATCGAGTTTATGAAGGACCATGCAATCATTGGAAAATTCATAGGGTTTTGGCCAACCGAACGGGCCTTAAATGGTTGGATTGCAGCAAAGTGGAAGCCTAAGGGAGATGTCACTCTCCAGCTGGGGCCGAAGGGCTTCTTCACCGCCATCTTTTTCTGTCTAGAAGACAAATACAGGATCCTGGGAGGAGGTCCGTATTTCTTCAACTCGGCAGGTCTCTACATCAGGGACTGGATGCCCAGATTTAACCCTGACAAGGAAGATCTCACTTGGGCACCTGTCTGGATCAGATTATACTCACTCCCCAATGAATACTGGGAAGAAGACTGTCTAATGGGCATAGGAAATGGGGTGGGACAATACATCAGGGCAGCATAAGAAACAAAAACCCGTAAGTATATTTCCTATGCAAGAATATGTGTATTTATTCGACTAAATGAAGCGCTTCCTTTGTCAGTAACCCTTGCCCATCGCGACGAGGAGTGGATCCAGCCTCTCGATTATGAGCATGTGCCTTTTAGGTGCAGGAGATGCCATGCACTAGGGCATCTGTTTCAGGATTGCCCTCTCAATGTCAAAGCCAGCTCTCCTGAATCTTCTGAATCCCCATCTCAGGATGGCTTTACCAAAGTCTCAAATAGAAAGCACGCGCATAAAAAGCCTCAGAATGGGTCCAAACCCCAGCCTTCCAAACCCCAAAATCCTGCTTCCAAGAATAGCTTTGAGTCCCTAGGCGATTTCTCAGATGATCAGCCCCTTGATACTGACAGTATCCCTGCACGCCCTTCCTCTTCCACCCACTCCCCTCCATCCAGCCCCCCACCCAAGTCTAAATCTCCCATTATCATCCCGACCATCCTAAGCAGGCATCAGGAAAACTCAGCGGAGATCCTTAAGGAAATGGAGGTGGATGGGAAGTTGATCCCCCCTCAGGATTCAGATACCCATCAAGAGGAAACCAGTCAAGTGCAAAATATGGTGGAAGAACCAGAAAGCATAGATCTACACGGCCTAGATATTATTGAACTGGAGCTATGTTGCAAAAAAAAGGCATATGAAAAAATCTCTGAGTCGGATATAGATAAGTTGGAAGTGGTCATCTCCAGAGCGTTCCACCAACACCAACTGGGCATACAACCTGGCAGCACTTGGGATGGCAGCCCGCATCCAAAGGACACCAAAAAAAGGGGGAGGAAGACAGATCTCCAGAGAACAATAGAGATCGGAAAACTCCTGTTAGATTTTGGTATATATGCGAAGCTGACGAAGTACTACAACCCTGCCCAAACTAGTTAAACCATGAAGCTCGTATCATGGAATTTAAGAGGGCTTAATAGCCCAGGAAAATATAGGATATTAAAAAACATGATGAAGATGGAAAATCCACAGATGTGTTTCCTCCAAGAAACCAAATACAATAGTACCACGCTGGGTCGCATACTCTCAAAGGCCTAGCCAGGATGTCGATCTGTGGCTGTGGATGCCACGGGAGCCTTTGGTGGGCTTGCTATAGTGTGGAACACCCAGGCTGTAACACTCACTGACTTCCACACCTCCCATCACCTCATTCAAGCCACCTTTCACATTCTAGGCACCAACATACATGGGAACTTATCCAAAGTCTATTTTCCGCAGGACTCTGGGAGTAAAAGAGCGCTCCTCGACACCATTGAAGCGCTAAGCACAAATAGGCAGCATCCATTTTGGATCGCTGCAGGGGACTTCAACATGATAACCAAAATAGAGGACAAGATAGGAGGCAGATCCAGATTGGAACCTGAAGTAGATCGCTTCAAGGACTTCATCCAAAACGCCTCTCTCATAGACATGCCATTCTGCAATGGCACCTTTACCTGGAGCAATCGTAGAGGTGGTAAGCATTAGATTGCTTCTAAAATAGATCGATTCCTAATCTCGGATAACGCAGTGCATCTCAGAGGTGATCTCACCGCTGCAATCTTGGCCCACTCCGGGTCGGATCACTGGCCAATAGCTTTGCAATGGCAGTGACCAGGGGATAGAACCAAAAGACCTTTCCGATTTGAAGGATTTTGGCTAATGCATCCAGCATTCAAGGACTTTGTCAAAACCATATGGGCCTCCTTCATCCCACCAGAAGGCTCAAAAATGTTCCAGCTATAGCAAAAACTGCGATTTCTAAAAAGTCACCTAAAACGCTGGAATCGGGAGACCTTTGGGAATATTTTTGAGGTGCAACAGGAGCTCAATAAGGAGCTGAAGGATCTCCATCAGAAAGTAATAAATGTAGGGCACACAGAGGCAACCTTGGACAAAGAATGACACATACACAACCAGCTTGAAGAAAGAAGGAAGCAGGAAGAAATTTACTGGAGGCAAAAATCAAGGGTCAGGTGGCTAAAAGAAGGGGAGCGCAACACCAAGTTCTTCCATAGAACTACAGTGCAAAGAAGGATGCACAATAAGATTCCTTTCATCCAAAACCAAGAGGGGGTAAAAGTTGAGGAGCATGAGAAAATAGAAGAAATCCTCCTCAATCACTTTTAGCAGGTACACCAAGAGCAAGCGGTGGATCGGCAGAGGGCAATTGGAAAAATCACCAGCAACATCCCCAAGCTGGTTACAGAGGAACACAACGAGTTACTCATGCACCCAATTCAAACCCAGGGGGTAGATGAGGCGATGGCGCAGCTCAAAGAAGGTAAGGCCCCTGGACCAGATGGTTTCACTACCACGTTTTTTCATGTTTTCTGGGATTTGATTAAAGTGGAGGTTTGGCAAGTAGTTGAGGAATCCAGAGCTCTACGCTAGCTTCTCCCCTCCCTTAACTCCACTTTCATCACTCTCATCCCCAAAGAGGAGAACTCCATAACTCCTGATAAATTCAGGCCCATTGCTCTCTGTAACGTCCTTTATAAAGTCATTTCCAAAGTCATTGCTAACATATTAAAACCTCTTCTACCCATGCTCATCTCTCCGAAGCAATCGGGTTATGTCGAAGGCAGACAGATAATGGATGGCATTATCCTCACACACGAAATCATCCATTCGCTCAAGCAATCCAAGCAAGCTGGTATGTTACTCAAACTCGATCTCTCTAAAGCTTTCGACAAGCTCAACTGGTCTTACATTCATCATCTGTTGAAAGCTTTTGGCTTTTCTTCCACCTGGGTTCGTTGGATCATGAGCCTTATCACCTCCTCCCATTTCTCCCTCCTTGTCAATGGTTTTCCCTCCCGCCCTTTCAAACCCTCCAGAGGCATAAAACAAGGGGACCCCCTCTCCCCCTTCCTATTTGTGATAATGGTTGAGGGTCTTGGCAGACACATCAAGCAGGCCCTCCAGTCTAATCAACTCAGAGGAATCTCTATCCACAATTCCCCGGCCTCCTCTCATCAGCAATTTGTTGATGACACCATGCTCTATGGTTACCCCTTGGCTCAGGAAGCCTCTTGCTTGAAATCCCTGCTCAACGACTTCTCTAAAGCCTTTGGCACTCATGTCAATAACTCCAAATCACAAATCTTCTTCTTCCACACCCCTCCGTCAGTTAAATCCGCCGTCTCCCGTATCCTAGGCTTCCAAACCGCCTCTCTCCCATCCACATACCTTGGAGCTCCCCTCACTGCCTCGGCCTTAAAGCAGCCTGCCTGGCGAACTCTCCTTGAGAAGCTCGATTCAAAACTCAACCTATGGACTCACCGCTCCCTCAATCTAGCTAGTTGGGTTGTGCTTATTAAGTCCATCCTCCAAGCCATGCCTCTCTATCTTTTTTCTATCCTTGCGGCACCAAAATGGGTATTAAAAAGATTGAGAAACCTGCAGCGTGACTTTTTGTGGGGAAGCTCAGCCACTAATCGCAAATGGGCACTAGTGAAGTGGGACACTGTATGCAAGCCCAAAATCAAAGGAGGCATCGGGCATAGAGATCCAGAGTACAGTAACACCATCATGAATGCAAAAATATGGTGGCAATGGATAACTAACCCAGACAAGTTATGGGCCAAAATATGGACCGCCAAATACACCAACAACATGCCCCAAGCAGAGCTCATAAGATTCAAGCCCACAATCAGTGGGTCACTTATTTGGAATGCCACAAACAGCATCATCAGCTCATCCAGAAACACAGCTTTTGGGAAACACAGAATGGTCACAGTGCTAGATTTTGGAATGACGCTTGGAACCAACTGCCCAAACTCTCAAGTGTTCTTCCTTCAATGATCATTCCAAACAGACAGGAGCAGCAGCATGCAACCATCCATCAATTCTGGGAATAGGAAGCGGTAAATGGATTCAGGAAGTGGCGACCGAGCAATCAGATAACCAGTATCACAAGCATTCAGGAAGTAGCAACACTTGAAGACGAGTTAAAGAAGAGAAGCATTCGGTATGAGAATAGCGAGGATATCCTCAGATGGGGCTACCTCCACAAAGGATCATATTCCACTTCCAAAGCCTATAATCTTATAGGTGAATCCACCACCAGGCCGGACCCTCTATGGGGGCGAATATGGGGCTTCAAAGCTTGGCCCAAAATATCCCATTTCCTCTGGATGGTAGGGCACAAAAAGATGCTCACCTGGGATAAGCTGAGGAGACGCAATTTCCAAGGTCCTTCGATATGCCACAACTGCTTTAAAAATGAGGAAACCTTACAGCATCTTCTGGATACATGCCCAATCGCCAATCAGCTATGGGAGAAGGTTGGTTTCAGGTGTCAAAAAAGATGCAAAGGACCTGGCGACATCATAGATACCATCCGTCAGTGGCCGAAAAGCCCCTATGATTGTGCGATCCTCAACTAAATGTGGAACATAATCCCAGGCACAGTATTATGGAACATCTGGAAGGAAAGGAATAGGCGCATATTCAAAAACCAAAGCTCGCCCATTGAGGAAATATGGAGCAGACTGCATGGCAATCTCAGAGAAACCATGCTTCTGAAATCATGGACTAAAGAAGATCTCCCTACCGCAGATAATGAGAAAAACATCGTGGACAACTGGAAGCTCGAGCTGCCACAAGAGTATGCCACTCATCAGACAATGAAATGTAATATCAAGGAAGTCAGAAATTGGATTGCCCCACCCACCAACTCATACAAACTCAACTTTGATGGAGCCTCTAAAGGCAACCCTAGGCCAGCAGGATTTGGAGGTATCATTCGCAATCACAATGGTACCCCCCTGCAGATCTACTTATAGGGTGGGACACCAATAACTCCACGGAGTTGGAGGGACTCTGGCAAGGGCTCTTAGTTGCCAAGCAACTCAATCTTCAACCGTTGATAGTGGAAGGCGACTCCCAGATCATCATCAACATGGCAACGCGCATTCAGAATGGCTCTCAAGCTAGAAAAGTAGCTGACAGTTGGAGACTAGAAGCAAGGCTAAACAACATTGCTCATGAGTTGCGCAATCACAGAGCCCTCTCCTTTCATCACACCAGAAGAGAAGGTAATAAGATTGCTGATTTCCTAGCCAATATTGGGGTAGAAAGTAACCAACCTTTCCGAGCAGGAAACTTGGACATCATCCCTAGCAATCAACAGACTCAGGAATGCGAGAATCTCCTCCAAAGAGACACTGAATCCCCGGATGCGGGTGCTGGCACGTCACAGCGGGTAGAGCCACATGCCCAGCATGTGCCGCCCCGTGCTAATAATAATGGTTAATGGGAATTCGCCGCCAAAGTTCAGTATTCCGTAGCCCGAGCTCTGGGCATTCAATGCCGAGCAGAGTGAATAGATGGAGTTGCAGATTGCAGTTATTGCTCGCTCTCAACGAGGGAATGAGGCAGGATATCAAGGGGCAGATGAGCCGATGTGATCTCATTGGCATGGTGAAGCTAGGGAGGTGCAGACGCGGAAGAATTTTGGGTGGGCGGTTATCCTACCACCTCGACAAGCAGTCTTGGTTTTCCGTCGCTGCAATTCAGGTACATGCCTTAGGTGGGAGCGGCAATTCAAGAGCATTCAAGGCAAACTGGTTACGAGGAGTGAAATTCCACCCTCAGGCAAAGGTTGCTCAGAGGTTGTCACGCCTGAGTGGGACTTGTGGCGAGATCCGCCTTGTGTTTGGTCTTACAATTCACCTCAGGTTCACGAGGGAGACAGAGGGGTATCCATGGCAAAGCTGCGGGAACGACAACCAAGCAGAAGAGGACCTGGGCGAGGTTCATCCTCTCGCCCATCGGCAGCAGATGAGCACCATCACTGCTGCTGCTGCTACTGTTACAGGCGGGCAAGGGCTACACCAATTCAAGCTGGGCAATTCGTGGAGGTTGGCAGCACAAGTGAAGGGGAGCCAGTTCTTCCAGCATTCGGCTCGATTGTGTTCACCCTGGGCAGCTCAAAGGATAATGCAGGTATTAATGCTCATATTTCAGTTCTTTTTACTAAAGTTCTTGAAGGGAATGATGGCGGGAAGCCTCCAAGATCGGTGGAACCACCTCCAGAGGACACTGGGGAGGAGAGCCCTGTTCTGCAGCCACCAATTGAGGTGGGCACCTCAGGGAAGGAGATTTTGCATGCCCCCTCGCATCCCCAGGTGCCAGAACCTCAGGGAACTGCAAAGGATCCATGGACCACCATGTGGGAAGGAGTCCCTGAGTGCCAGGGATGGAGCTATATCGTGGAAGATAAAAGTCTCTGCGACGACTGATCCTCCAACGCGCGCACCGGCACATGCCTTTCTCTCTCAGCTCGGGTCTAGGATAAAGGTCTCTGCGGGTATTTGGGTTCTGGTCATCACTATGTTTGTTCACTTGCAGTTTTTTATACTGTCTTGTTTATGTCGGTCTAGTTTACTCTCAGTTTTTAATACTGTCTTGTACATGTCGGTCCACTGTAAGTTCTCTGATGAACACGGTCCACAGTCAGTTTTTGATGGAAGCCCCTGCGTGGGCCGTCATGTTCATGTTTAACTCAATGTGGTTCCATGTTCTGTTGCTTGTCAAGTCATATTGGTTTCCAGCCTCAGTAAGTTTTTGGAGGCATTTTGGAAGTCCTGTAGGTGCTGCCCCTGCGAGGGAGCTTTTTGTTTCAAAGCTAAGCTATCCAAGGTGCCGCTGCTGGCCCTGGACGGCCTGTCTCACTGCTTGTAAGGTTTTCCTGTAAATATAATACAATAGACTAGCTAGTTTTTTTACCGAGAAAAAAAAATATTTATTTATTTATTATTGTTATTTATATTTTATTATTTATTATATTTAAATTATTATATATTCCTATTAGTTACATTATTTTACTTGTTATTTATATTTTACATTTTATTATTATATTTATTGTTATGTGAGCTAATTAATTAATTCTATGTTATTATTATTTGGCTTATATTATTAATAATTCTCCTTATTTATCATTTGAATATTATTCTTGTCTAGGGTTTTATTAATTCTTATTATTATAAATTAATTCTTATTAGATAATGAGAATAATTATTATTTTACTTAAATCTTATAATTATTATTATTTATTCCTTATTTAATTATTTAATTTACGTTATTTTATAATTTATTAATCCTACTTGTATATATTAAATTACAATAATATTTATATTATTATATTTTATTTTTTTTTTATAATCTTATTAATTATTCTTATATATTAAAATTTCTTTTATATATACCATTAATTATTATTTATACTATTATTTATATTTTCACATTATAATTATTATATTTTATTGTTATTGTTAGCTAATAATTATAAGTTTATTATTACTATTTATATTATAATAATTATCCTTATTTATCATTAATATTCTTCTTGTCTAGGTTTCTAATGTGCAACAAAATTAATTTATCCTAAGGGTTATTTTATTATTCATTTACCAAGTTGTTATGCTATTGAAGAGTTAACATAATTAGAGGGGTAAGTTATTATGTTAGTTAATCAAGATTGATACTGAGGTCCATATCTAACCTAGTTATTAAGATTATTTGCGGGGGTTAGCAAGGGGTTCCAATTTTTGCTAATTTCCAAGCCACCATCCCTATTAAGGTTTCTAGGATGTTTTATGATTTCAATAGCTTCTCTAACCTTACGCTTGAAATGGTGGTCTTCATTGGCAATGACCTTGGCGTCTTCAAGGCATATATGGTGATTAGTTTTACCTACATGCTCAGCCAAGGCTGAAGATCGGGTTTTTTTGTTATGGATGTCTGCACTATGCTCTTTGAGTCTAATCCTTACGGATCTACCCATTTCTCCTATGTATTGATCCCCACAAGAACAATTGATGATATATACTCCTTTCTGCTGAAGTTGCTCTTGGCTGTCCTTAACAAATTTCATTCTTTGTTTAATGGTAGACCAGGGTTTGAATGCAGTCTTTATATTTTTCTTTTTGAGGATTTTAGCTATCTTGGCAGTGACTCCTTGGATGTAAGGAAGGTAGGCATTAGAGGTTTGGGGTTCTTTCGCCTTGTTTTTATTATTATCAGATTTCGCTTTTTGAATGGATTTGTATATGCTTTTATTGTTGTACCCTAGGTTGGTAAATGTTCTTTTTAGGTAAGAAATTTCTTCTTTAGTATGGTTTATATCAGAGATTCTACAGGCTCTAGTGAAGAGGGTTTGCAGCACCCCCATTTTTTTGGGTAGGTTGGTGATGAGAATCGGCATGTAGGTAATTATCTGTATGAGATTTCTTTCTAAAAACTTTGTGACCTATGGAACCATCCTTCCTTCTTATGAGGAGAATGTCCAAGAATGGAATGCAATTATTTTCTTCTACTTCCATTTTAAATTTGATGTCTTCAGACATGCTATTACCTTCTGTTGATGACCTGCTACCTGAATATCTTAATGAATTATGGGAAGACACAGTGTTGGACAAGAAGGTAAGAACGACGCATAGTGGACAAGTGGAATACCTCAGGATTGGGCTTAAAGGTTTGAAGCCGAGCAGTGCGAAGTGGATTGAGATTGGGCAAGTGAGGTAGTAGTTTCCTCACTTAGTCGATGCTTGAAGAAAACCAACTTTTGGTGGTCCAAAAGCTCTTTTAGTGGGAAGGCCACGATCTGAATTGGATCCATTAAAGAGTGGCAAAGAACCATGACTGTATCAAGTCGGGATGAATCTCTAAAAATTCCAAAAACAGCGATCAAAAACACCCTGAACCAGTGGCAATGGGAGCTAGCATGGAACAACGAGGACCTTAGTCAAAGCGCGCTGACTGAGGCCCATGGAGACTGCGCAGGAGGTCAAAGTAGCCCCTGGGAGTCCCGGATTGGGAAAAGGAGGTGATTTTTTATGCGCGATTAGTGGCACTAATCGCACATCGCTGGGCAAACAAGGCTGAAATGGAGCAGCCTTAAGCACTCAGTCGCGTTGGGTACCGGAGAACCATGAGCGGAGAAATGAAAAGTGCTAAAAGGAAAAAGGTGGGACCCACACTCTGGAAACTAGTGGTATTGATCGGGGCACCCTCAAACGGTAAACGATTTTGGAGAAGAGCGGAGCGATCCCACTCAACCTAGGTGTTCCACGGACCATGGGTAGGAAGACACATTTTACATTAAATTACATTATCTTAGGGTGGACAACCCTAGACTGTTGCACTCTGCACTAGTATTTTGCGGGGTCTTTACATTACACTTAACCAAAATTCGGGCTTCAAGCCCCAGAAACCTATTATGGGGGGGATCCACTGTCCAACAAGCCCCCAACACAATTATCATGACTCGTCCCGAGTCACTCTATTGGTGCGACGATCTTTGCGCAAAGTCCATGTAGCAGGTCTCACACAGCTTAGGTGTCTGTAGCACATTGTTCCGCCACCTGTTGTACTTGTTGCACATGTATCTCTGAATTTTCATGAGCAGGGTCACATTCCTATCCAATGATATACAGTTCCTGCATCTGTGCCAGCTTCCCTTTAATTGTAGCTGTGATTGTGAATGCTATATCAATCCATGGCTGGATGTGTGCTTTAGGCAGGGCTTCCTTTTGGTGCATGACATCTAATCAGTCCTTCAGTGCCCTTGCTTGCTGTAGTCTGTCATGTCATTGAGTAAGGGAAACTATCTACATGACGCCCCAGACACTGTCATACTCCTGTTGCAACTCACGTGCCTCTGTCTCTAGGTGTTGTAGGTTCGGGTCTTCGTGTAGGTGTGTACGTATGGTTAGTGCTTGCTGCAACATCCTAGTGCACCCCTGTGTCACCTACCCAATTTATTCCAACCCCATCTGGATAGCGCGGGCACACTGCTCTCTAACTTCTAGGGGTGTGGAGGGCTGCGCCTTCAATCATAGCTCGACGATTTGTAGGTTCAACTCCAACTGAACCTTTGCCATTTCCTCTCGGGCCTCGTGGACTCTAGCCACCAATCTATGAACCCATTTTGCTGTTGGTAGCTCTGCCAGCAGGACCAACTCTGAAATGCTCTTGCAAACATCCTCTACAGCCTGCTTCAATCCACTAGCCTGCATAACCAACGCATCCCGTTGGATGTTGAGCTAGTCCATGTTGATTTTCTATTCATGTAGGAGCTAGATCGCTCATCCTTCCCGAGCGTGGAGTTCGACAATGACCCCATCCTACAACTGGTACAATATTTCATGTGGTAGGATGGCCAAGTTCAAGCTGACACCTTTCATGCTGCTCATTACAACTTGGTCATCCTCGCTTGCTACTACTAACGTGCCTTTGGGCAAGATGAAGGTGTTACCCATACGGGCGGGTAGCAGCTATTAGGCCTCAACGGTTCCTGCTGTGACATACTTGACCATTGTACCTATTTGGGGTTACTATACCTATAGACCTTGTATCTACGTATTGAGCGCCCCCAACACAGTGTTATTCTCCATCTGCAATCCCTGGAGTGTGCCCTCCATGACTTCCAAAATTGTTTTGTTGATATCCAATAGATCACCTTCTGTGAAAATGATTGAGTCATCGGACGTCTTTGTGGCTTTCCATTCCTTCCTAGGGACAATTTTCTCTAGGTCACATGGCCATTTGAGTTGCGTTGATGTTGTACTGGGGTTCACATAGTCCTCCTCCCTGTCCACTTCCCCAGTCTGCTACCCCGAGGACATCTCCTGGCCTTCCTTTGCCTCTCTGGTTGGTGCGGTTGTAATCTCTACTGTTTGCGGTGCTACTACTGCATCGGTCGCCTTCTTCTGTGTAGCTGCTTCCTATTCCTGGCACTTCCTCTTAGCCAGTTGCGTGAGGCGTAGCTTGGTGTCCTTCTTTCATTGCTGATATGTGATCTTCTCCATTTCTGCCAAGTTTGGGGCGCGCCACTTCGGAGGCCATGACTCCATCATGATGAAGATCACATCATCCATTGCAATGAATGGAATCTTCACCCATTCTTGTGTCGGATCCTTACGTGCTCGAATATATAGGTTATGCATATCTGCCTTGAATTCTACCATGCTTTGTAAGATGTTATGAACTGTAGGGGATGAGCGCGGCCTGCGGTTGATCCATGTTTGGATGCTTGCCTCCACGAACACCCATAACACCATTATCTCATGAATCCTATTCACGTCTCCTATAGCCCATAGCAAGGTGTACCTCACAGCTTCAGGCAGGTCACCCTCAGTAGTGGGAAACTAGCTGTTTGCCAGCAGCTCCCCTGCAACCAATAGGATAGGTAAGAGCAACCATGCATAGTGGAAGGCCTTACCCTACTCCTCGGCCTCCCTATAGTTTGTCAAGAACTCATCGCATAGGAACTGCACCTAGTTGAACTAGACCCCCTCTGCGCATTGCTCTGCCAACACAATCATAGGCATTGGTACTTCGTCGACATGGAATTTCCTCATTATCTTATCGGCCAACAGTAGGTTGGCTACACACACCCCTTAGTCTTTAATACTTGCTATTGCATACCCTTGCTTTCTCTTTTCTAGTTTATACATGGCCTTCATAGCTTCTGCGAGGGCCAAGTTGCTGCTTTTTCCTGCTGTGGCCGTGGGGTCGTTTCCTTTGTCTGGTAGTCGAGAAGTTCGGTGAATCAGATCGACCGTGATGGGAATCAGCTCCTCTAACCAGAGATACCCATCATGCACTAGGTACAACAGCTACCTGATGACAAAAATGGTGATGGGCGCACGGTGGTAGTGGGGTATCCATCACAGATGGAGTAACCCAGCCTTCTCCACACCACGCAACCATTTCTACTTTATTAACTTCTTCGCGGCCAACTATGGGAACTTCTTGTTGTCCGTGAGGTCCCAATCTTTAAACTTCATAGTAGGCATTCATCCCAAAGGTAGACCTTCAAACTTTATATCATTAGGGAGGAGCAGGGTTTGGAACGCACTCTTCATGGCCTCCAGGTCCTTTAGTACCTTGGCTTTCCCCTTCCACGAGGGGATGTAAGGAGATAACTTTGTCATGGAATGCTTTTGGGAGGCATCCTCTGCCTCATCATCTTGCACCTCAATTTGGGCAATCAGGGCCTGCAATTCTTCCTCCTCCTTCTTTGATTCAATGGTGACGACTTTTCCCTTCTCTGTCATTGAAAATTTCCAAACTGTGGGTTTCTTGGGGATACACGGATTGGCCCCATCGTTTTCTTATCTTTCTAAGTCTGTGGCGTGTGCGGTGATTTTGGAACTTCTGGCACAGCTATCACCTCTCCAGGCTCCACATGGGCCATATGGGGCTCCGCGGTAACTTCGGAAAATCACATTCTTGTTCTAGTAGCCGTCATTGTGTCTACACTTGAGGATGGTAAGAGTACGTGACGCTCAATTCTCTATACTTGATTAATTCTCAAACAACCAAGTGTTGGCTTGGAGCTAGCCCTAGGGTATTTATAACATATTTTGACTTTGAATTCGAGCTTTCTCCCCACTTCTGCATCATTAATGCCTTCTTAGTGATAGATCGTCCCAAATCTAGCTCTTAATTTGTGTCTTAATTGCCCGCCGTCCACTCCTTTCTGCCTTAAAGTGGACCTCTTGTCATGTACAGTGACACCAACAGTCACCTCCCAACCTACCCTCACAGCAGTGCAGCCCCCTATGCACGGCTGTGACCCCTGTGACATACCAATCTTGCATGCAACCTCCTTGTCATGCAACTCCCATATAGACTATTTTGAAGTCCCGCACTCTCTTTCAACTGCTTGGAGTGTTGAGACTGTGCTTCCTATAGATAGTTAGGTGGTCGCACCACTGGTGCGAGGCTTCAAGTCACCTTCCAACCCAGTCCATGGGCTTTCCTTAGCTATCCTCACACCAGTCAGCACCTTGCGTTTTTCCTTATGTGGTGTGCTTCCCTGGTTACTTTGTCTGATAAGGAGCGGTCGTAGCCACAGTAACAAAGCCAGAAATTCTCGGCGATAATATTCTAATGTGGTCGTATGGTTGCCCATATATTGTCCTATCCTTCTATCGATGTGACATGTTTGCATGATTTCGATTTCCAGTTTTTTGATTTCCACGTCCATTAATATGTTTTTCTGCTTCAGTCGTACCCGATCTTCTTTGAGTTCACAAAGCTCAAGCTTTCCTCGCTGAATGGCTTCTTGAATATGTGTCTATTCGCCCTCAGACAACTACATAATCCCTTTGTTCTAGTCCTTGTGTCCTATCCCCATTATGGGAGATTTTGTATGGGAATTCTTCCCCAAAGCTATGGCCTCCACTCTACTCATCATCTCTGGAATCATTCTCGTGCTCAGGTTCTTGTGCATGGCCCTATAGGCCCATCAGACCATGGGTATGCATAGGTCCCAATCAATTCACCCCGCCTGGTAAACCCTATTCAGGATTCTACATACCTTCTTGAATGCTTCTACATGGAACCTCTATGGGGCACGTTTCTTTTCCTATTGCTGCATCTAGTTCCGATTTTTGATCCTTAGTCTGGGGTGTGCTTGTGTGGACTGTATGACACACGTATGCACCCATTGACACAAGTAGGTGTGCAAGATGTTTCGTCCTGTCTGCCCAACTCTCATTCGATGCTAGTGGCTCCCAAACTGCAAGCACATCCACCTTCTACATTCGCACCAGTTTACAATGGCCTCCTGATGTGTACCCCACCATCGTGAGGGTGTTGCGCATAGTTCCCATTCGAGTGCACCGTACCACTACTTTTTTGGTACTGTGCTTTCAAATTTGTCCAGGAATTCATCCACCACCATCACCCCATCATAGGTTAGAAGTTCCCCTGCCTTTGTCATCACGCAACGTAGTGATCTAATCATCATGTTGCAATTTAGTGTTGTCACTTTATGCAACCAGTTTTGTCAGCGTTCTACTTCTTCATCTGAATCCGAAGTGCAGGAACAATCGCGCTCCCATGAGATTCTCCCATCTGCAGTTAGGTTCACCTGGTTTTGGTCTTGTGCTACTATCTGGTAAATACAATCCTGCTTATCGTCATTTTCATCGCTGTGCACTGGTTTAGTGTAGCACGCTCCTTCGGCTAGGTCTTGTGGGACTACTACGCATATGGACCTTTTCTCGAATATCATCTTCTAGTTCTTCAGGTTGATGACTCCATTCATATCAGTGGCCCAGTCTATTCCTAACAACATTGGATAAGGATTGCTGTCATTAGCAATCTTTATTACCTCAAATTCCATTTGTGAGCTCACACCTTCGATATCAACTGTTACCCCTTGCAACCTCCCCATGGGAAAAATCTTCTGTTGGTTTTCCATTCGTAATTAAATAGGGGACCATTGTAACGCAGGCCTGCCCATATGTTCCCATGTCTGCTTCAGTAATACATTCACATCTGAACCCAGGTCGACGATTACCTAATCCATTTCATACTCGCCAATCTACACCGTCAATCTCATTTCCCTCCTTATGTGTAACGCATGCTTTCCCAGTTTCCGGACTATGCGGGATTGCTCTGACCCTGCACACCTAGTGATCAACTCCTATAGTCCCTTAACTACCTTATTGTCACGTAGCAGTTTCATGCATGTGTCCAAAAATGTAGTAAGCATAGAAGGATCCATCCCTAGCCCTGGTTAATCCTTACCACCTGATGTGGAGGCCTCCACGAAGCTCTTCTTAGCTTCCATGAACATCTCCTTTGCACGTTCTAAGTCAAACTCAGGTTCCTTTGTAGGAGCGTTGTGAACCCATGTATCTTCCTCAGGCTACTTCCCCTTATCCTCCTTTATGGTCACACCACTTCTGAGCATCATGTTCATATTTGGGTCTTCTTCGTGCAGTTTAGACCTCATCATTTGGATATTCTGAGTCGAAGAAGGCTGGAGTACCCCTTTCTCGTGTATATGTGTGATCAACATAGGACAATCTATCATTTCATGATCAAATTAAGCACAGCGTGAACAGGATATTCTCATTGGGTTGGTACAATCATGGCGTAGTGCCTAATTGTAACAAATTAGTTGTCTACGGCCCCTTCCTAGCCCCATTGCTCCTCGTCCTTGACCTCGCCCCTAAAATCCCGCACGCGCCATCCCCTCCGTTGGGTCAAGGGCTCACGTTTCTGTCTACATCCAATATGCTAGGGTCTGATCCATCATTAGCTCGTAGCTACAACAAGTACACTCATCATGGCCTATTGACCTACATAAATTACAAAACAACTATTGGGGGTTTTGTGTATACTTCTGCAACAAATGGAAATTATCTGTTGTGTGTTTTCCTCATATCTGATAGATCATGCACCATAATGTGGGTGTCACACTTGGCCTTTCCTGTACCTCCAATCTCCATGACATTGGTCCCCCTCCTGCCAAGTAGTTCACGAACACTGGACAATGGTCCTTGTCATGGCTCTGACCTTTGCATTTTATGCACCACACTTCCTCACGTTCCTCTGGTCGTAGTGCCCTATCCTGCTTCAGGCTCTACATTTCCAGGTAGAGATTTTGTAGTTGTGCATGGATTTTTTGAAATCCCAGCCTAGATCCTATATTGGTGTCTCATGCAACCTCATCGTCATTTCCAACACTTCAGCCTGGGTAGAAAGTTTCTATTATGTAACATCGTTCTCAAGTTCAGTGTTAGGGATGCCACAAACCATGGATAATGTTATGCATTCGTGAGCGTAATATTAGCCTCGCAGATTATACTCTTAAGTCATTGATCCAGATCCCAGGGGTTTTTCCTGGAAGCATCACGATCTCTTTAAACCCGATGATTAACTGTGTCTCTAATTTCGGCCGGCTAAATTCTCTGTTCAATGCATTCTGGATCTCTACTATCCCTGCATTTGGGTGGTCATTAGAGTGGTTGATATACCATGTCAACACGTGATCCTGCAGTGCACTCACCAATGTAGCCTTCTTAATGTTGTCATCTATGACCCCTTTCTCTTCTCACACTGATCTTACCATGAACGAGAACTGGTCCAGCTCCTCATTCCCTACTCCTCTAAATACAGGTAGCTTGATTGCGCTCGCCATGCTGAACTGCAGGTTTGGTGGAGGTGGAGTGGGTGGAGATGGAGGTGAAGGAGGTGAAGCAGGTGGCGGCATGGGTGGAGGTGGTAATTACGGAATGCGTTGCCTTATCAAACTGATCGCACTTCTTGGAGAGACCCGAGTGAGCTTTTCCTCACTTTTTTGTGAAGGTGAAATTAAGGGACTGTTTCCTAATTCCCCGCTACCTTTGTAGATCTTTCCACTCCGTGTCATCCCAAACATTAATGTATTCACATAACCTGCTTTTCAAATAACATCATCTTAATCCAGGTATTCAAGGATTTAACGTACTTACCTCGTAGTCCCTTGAGAAAACGTCATTCTGCTTCATTGTAGCTCACAATTGTATCTACCACAAACTTAGTGATAAATCCCCCTATTATCTGGTCGAGCGAATGGTCCATAGCTCGCGCGATCTTATCTTCTGATGCCTCTAGTTTGCACACTAATTCTGCAGTCCACACTATTGGTTGGTCAAGCTTACACCTTCCCTAGCTGTCGGCTAACCTTGCGATCCACTCATATAGTTCAGAAGGAAAGGACGTGAAGAAAATCTTGTGGATTTCTATATACATGTAGCGATCTAGCCACCTTTTCCCAGATACCTGCGGCTTTCTATTTTCATGTGTCACGAACTCGTGAATCTTCTTGTTCAACCACTCTTCAATTTCCTTTTTTCTTGGGTTCTAGTGGCACGACATCAAACATCCCTTAAGCAGATCTTGGCCCTGGCAACAAAACCATCTGTTGGCTTGTTGGGGCTTGACCCAGGTTCAAAAGTGATTTAGCCAAACAAATCCCGAAACTATCGACCCTTTTGGAAACAGTCCACGGTGCGCAGATTGAGGTCTCACTCGAGGTAGTATGGGAGGGTGCTGAAACCAGGTTTCTACACCCTAGGAATGTATTGATGAAATATAGGAAGTTTATGAACCAAACCTGCGTGATTGCGCTGCTCTGCGTAGTGATCTGTCCTTCGCAACTTGTGCAACTACTTTTGCACAGCTCTGTAAAGAGCACAAAGAGGTGTTGTCTAGATCCTTTATCCTTACTGTGCTATTATTACAGTTCTTAACTTAATTGTGTGGGCCCAATATTCTCATTAATCATTCAACATTCATAACAAGTGTGCACAATCATAAAATTGTAAATATATGCATAACTATAATAGAAGCATAGACTCACAATATTTTAGAATCAACTTATCTTTTATTAATTCTCTATCCAAGTACAATCCCAACTCCGCCTTGCACACTTAGCTGCAGGGGTACGTGCACTTAGCTGCAGACTCTACTAGGTCCTTACACACTCAGCTGCAGAGCCTCTACCTATCACTACGAACCAATACCTTCAGATTTACTTCTAACTTCTAACCTACCTTCGCATCTGTCTATTACTTTTCAAAACTAAAACTGACTTTACAATTAGAGCCTTGCTTTATGTATACAATCCCATGGTCCACGAACCATGGGTAGGCTGACACATTTTACATTAAATTACAATATCTTAGGGTGGACAATCCTAGATTCTTGCACTCCGTGCCTGTATTTTGTGGGGTCTTTACATTACACTTGACCAAAATTTGGGCTTCAAGCCCCAAAAAATTTCTATGGGGGGGATCTGTTGCCCAGCAATTTGGGAGGCACACTACAATTGAGTCACTGGACATTTTAGAGTAGAGAAAATAGTTGCAGTCTTGCAGAAGTATTTTTATTGGCCAAACCTTCGACATGATATTAGGAAGTACATAAGATTCTGCACTGTCTTTGCCATTTCCAAACCAGCAATCAAGAATTAAGGCCCATACACTCCTCTACCTACTCCTAGTTGTCCTTGGGAATCCATCTCCATGGATTACATGTCGGGTCTTCTACCAAGCATGGTAATGACTGTGTGTTCATGGTCATTGACAAATTCTCTAAGATGGCCATTCTAGCATCCTGCAAGAAGAGTATCACCACAGAATCCATTGCTAAGATCTTCTTTGAATGAGTGTGGGTATATTTTGGGATCCCACCATCCATTATCTTAGATTGGGACAACAAGTTCCTGAGTACATTTTGGTTAAGATTTTGGTTGATGCTAGATACCAAGCTCACTTAGTCAGCAAACTTCTAAACCCAAACTGATGGCCAAACAAAGGCCATCAACATGATGATCATGCACATTTGTGCATGTACAACTCGAAGCATCAATGTATATGGCATGAAATCCTCCCATATGTCCATCATAGCTACAACAAAACTCTCCATAGCTCAACTTGCCAAAACCCTTTTCAGGCGAGGTTAGGATCCTCTCCACTATGTCCCACTGATGTGGCCATACCATTTTCAGCTACTCAAGTAGAATCAACTCATTTCCATTCCAAAAATGACTGGGCTAACAACTTCATTAAGTGCATTCAACCCATCTGCTAGCATGTCCATTACATATTGGATAGAGCCAATACTAAGTACAAGTAGCATCATGATCAACATTGAGTGCCACATATATTCCAGGTGAGCGACAAAGTTTGGTTACATTTGCAGAAGGAGCACCTCACTAGGCCCCACCACAAGATTTTCCCTCTCTAATATGGGTTGTACACCATCACCAAGGTTGTAGGGGATAATGTTTTCAAGCTGAGAATTTCACTGTTCCTTGGTATGCACCTAGTATTCAATGTGGACCAGATCTAACCATACTTTCCTCCATTGTTGGACACATCCAATATTATTGAGCAGCTGACACCAACAGAGCTCAACCCAATCTACATCAAGCATGCCACAACTGGCAGGATCATGGAAACACAAATCAAGAACAATCACTAGCAAAGGATCCATCTATAATAATTTGTCAAAGCAATCCAACTCCTTCACCAGGGAATGTGGTTCACCAAGGACCAGGTTCATCAAAAATTTCCTCACCTCATGGAGGCTCTACACGCAATGGGGACCATTTCTTCCTAATGGGGGAGGACTAATCTAGGTGGATATTGGTGGCTCTTGCACCTCACTTTAACATAGTTTATAGTCATGTAGACATGACATCTCTTCTAAAATATAAGTTACCATCATCTGAGACAGTTTATTTCCATTCTGTATGTAGTCATATTTCAGTTCTTTGGTATTAATGAAATGAAGTTTTATTTCTTTTGCATATTTTTGTTTATGTTTATATCTATATTTTTTGTGTTCTTACATAAGTCTAGAGCATGATTCCACCTCACGGTTTGACATCACTAACACCAACCAGATCAGTCTCTAACCAATATGTTCAGGGCTTTAAGAAATAGTAACTCAACCCATAGCCTTCCAGTGCTCTAGAGTGTTTTCCCAACCCAACCCTAGGGACTAGTAACTCAACCCACCAAGGGATCTAGAGTTTTTGTCCCAAACTAGGCTCTAGGACTAGTAACTCAACCCAAGGTTTTCCAAGTTGTGCTAGTTTCCTCCTCACTTATCCTCAAAGGAGAAGATAAAAATTGTTAGAAGGAGTGCCTCTTGCACTTGGATTGGGGGTAACCTCTTCAAGTTGGGGCCTAATCAAATCTTGAGAATATGTTTGAGGGAGGATGAATTTTTTGACATCCTCTCAGCTTTTCATGATGGACCCTATGAGGGTTATTTTGTTTCCAAGAGGACAACATACAAAATCTTGCAAGTAGGATACTACTAGCCAACCCTTCACAAAGATACCTAGAGATACAAAACTAAGTGTGATGAATGTGAGAGGATGAGGAAAATAACTGAGAGGTATGAAATGACTTCGTAGACTCAAGTTTCTTTTGAGCCATTTGAGATGTGGGGCATGGACTTCAATGGTCCTATTGATCCCCCATATGGATAAAAGCAACACATCATTGTGTGTATAAACTACCCGACTAAGTCAGCTTTGGTGAGAGTAGTAAAAGAAAAAATTGAGCAAGAGATGGTTGAATCCTCGAGGGAAAACATATTTTATAAGTTTGTGTTCCCAATTTAATTAGTGACAGACCAAGGGTCCAAGTTCACCTCCAATCTTATTGAGGGGGATCATGAAGCAACATCGCATCTGAAACTAGAATTCTACTCCATATCGCCCTCATAAAATGGGGAAGGAGAGATGATTAATAGAGAATTGGAAAAAACACTAACTGAGGTAATAAATTGTAGAAAAAATAATTATGAAAAGAGAATTGTTGAGGCCACCTACACCTACAACACCACATAAGTGGCCACTACTAGGTTCACCTCTTATGAGTTGGTATATGGAAAGAATTCCTTGTTATCCATTGAGTTCCATTACAACACACTAAGGATTGCAAGCCAACTCCACTTTTATCACACCAAAGCATAGGAAGAAAGGTTACAACAATTAAATGCACTTGATGAATACATGATACTAGTGCTATTGCACACTGAATTAGTTTAACTACAAAGAAAAATTAGCATGACAAGCATATAAAGAATAGGGCCTTCCAAGAGGCTGATTAGGCCCTCTTGTATGACTATGGGTTTACATATTTTGAAGGGGAAGCTCATGACCAAATGGCTAGGACCTTATATAGTTGAAAAATGCTATGATAATGGTTCATTCTAGATCAGAATAATATATGAAGAGTAGATTCCACTTTTGGAAAATGGTTATTGATTTAAATTCTACAAGAAGCCCTTATCCAAGGCTAAATTCACTAATTCAATAAGAAAATAGTTGAATGTGATTAATAGCATCAAAGCTCCCAATCCATTCAACCTCTAACCAACACGAAGAAGGAAGAACAAAAACTTAAGTTAAAACCTCTTTTTGGGCACCTAAGGCGGACTTAATAGATAAAAAACCTTTATGATGAAACTAGTGAGTCTAAGAGAAAGAAAATGTAATAAAGATCCCCAGGGGAAAATATCCATGATGTATTTACTAGCATAAGAATAAAATGAAAAAGAAGAAAAAATGATGAAGAAAATGATGATGAAAAATGTTTTTATCTTATCTTGATGTGTGTTTAAGTATCACAATAAAAACAAGAAGATTGATTGGGAAGATCAACCTATAGATTCAACCCAAGAAATCATCCCATTCACTCTCAAAGGGCTGAGAAATCATGCCTACACCATTTTCCATCATTAACAATAATCTACAACACCATCTCAACATTTCTAACCCCTTTTCATGTTTTTTTGTCCACTTCCTCGAGTTCCTATAGGAAAGTCATATAATGCTACAAGATAACTCATATTTTGCTCAAAAGTTACAGACCAAGGATTTTCTCTGTACACAAGTGAATGAAAAGAATCAAAAGCATCTTGAAAATAGACATTCCATTGGCATGCTATGCCACTCAGTTTTCCTCCATTTTTCATCACTTTCAATCCATATTGATACAAATTCCTTGACTTTCCATCATAGCCACACTAAGACAAATTTTCATGACCATCGGAAACTCTCCCTTGAATTATCAATTTTCCATGATGTTTTAGAAGAACAAAATGATGAGAATGAAGATTTTCTATGACTTCTACATGAGATTACACAGTCTTGTAGTAGCCTTTAGAATCCCTACAGGCACAAGCATCCAACACTTTTGAATAAGGTCACTACATGCCATGAATTTCCACATCTCTAGAAATAGCTTTGGAAGTATAGACACAAATTCTAGCTCAAGAAAATCACCCTAAGTAGTTATAGGATATCATATTTAGCAACAAAAGCACCATATCACATGTAGAAGCATAAAAGCCACCTACAAAAGCACCAAAGCCACCTCCCTAAGTATTAGTAGGTAAGGTTCCAGGTATGAATATCCTAACCTCACCCTTAGAACTTATCCCAAGCATGAGAAAAATTTTGAAAGTGCAGAGAGCGTAAGGTTTTACAACGAAATTAATCTAGCAGGGGTCTCCCCCAAATTTGTTATAGGACTTTACTTTTTCTCCAAGTAACCCACACGTGAAAAGGAGAGTAAGGAAAAAAATAGGAATTATTTCAAAGGTAAGTTGTTGTCAGTTACTAATGGCAAATATCATGGAGTATGAAGGATGAAAATGATTAGGTGGTGGCCACTAACCCATTGCACGCTAAGAGTCCTCTCATCAACTGCAAACAACGAATTCACTTAACGCGAGAGCACTCCAAGCTTGTTTCTTCATGTTTTTCATGCAACATTTTTCAAAAAATATCAGTGGGGCTCACCATCACTATAGCATCAAAATACATTTATTAGTATTACAAATTGTATGCTACAGGAACTACTACAGGATATTACATGCATTGCTACAAGGTATAGGAAGACTGCTACATGATACCAAATTATTTCCCATAACATCCATAGAGGTATCAAATGAGTTAAGAAAAAAGGGTATCCTCAAGGAAAACATACATCCAATTCCCCTAATCACAATTTTCATAAGTTTTAGTGCTCACTTGCCCCAATTTATCAATAATTTTTTTTGTGTTAGATAATTTGAGATAAAAAGAAAAGTAGCCAGGTAGTTTGTTGTTTTCAAAAGTTTAAATTAGAAAAATGATTCAACATGATGAATTTAATGGAGTAATAATTTTACAATATCTTTCCTTTTCCATCTGAATACTGCTCATTTTTCTGAGCTATAGGTTCTCCTGTTACCATAGGAAAAACCTAGTTCCTATAACAACACAAACCCAATACTCCCTTGAAAATTTTCATTGTGTCATACAATGGGAGGGGGATTCAATAGAATAGAACCCACAGAAACAAATTGGATTCATCAAAATCCTGAAGTTAGGGAAATCTTAGAAAATTTTCATTGGCTAAGGTTCTTTGAAAAATTGATATGGTATGATGATGAGATTGTCTTAGAATTTTCTCTAAAGGAACAACATATTCAAGGCCATGAAATAGTCACTATAGTTAAGGGTTTGATCTTATATCTTGATGAAGACATTATTAGTAGAGTCACTACCCTTCAAAAGGGATCTAAATGGAGTAAGGAGGATATTCATGAAGCAATTAGTACCAAAATAGGTTATTCCTCCGTAATGAGCAACTAAAAGAACATAAGAATGGGATTAGGAGGGAGATCCTAACATACCCTTGGGATGAGGTGGA
The DNA here is from genome assembly GCA_000404065.3 of Pinus taeda. Taxonomy (NCBI): domain Eukaryota; kingdom Viridiplantae; phylum Streptophyta; class Pinopsida; order Pinales; family Pinaceae; genus Pinus; species Pinus taeda. Next base: position 25,569 of record APFE031534920.1, on the reverse strand, counting down.
ATACCATATCCTTAAATATATTTCTTGTGAAGGAAGGTTAAGCATTGTATATGCTTATTAGTTTAGTCTCCTATATCAACTCAGATTCAAACCTGACTTCCCTGTCCATGAAAGGCTTATCATCCTAGATTTTCTCCTTCAATCCATGAAAGAGTTGAGTGCAAAAATAAAAGAGGGGAAACATAATTACTTGCACAATCCTTGCCTCATTAGGTTAATAGTAATTAATGCATTGTAACATATTCAAAACCCTATTCCCTTGACATATTTTACTGACATGGATAGATAGGCCTTCTTAGAGTCCCATGCTAAGTTAATAGACCTAGAGGTAGAGTCATGAGAGAGAATTATTAGAGGCACAAACAAAGTTGGATGAGATAGAATTGGTAGAAAAATGGGAATAAATGGTGATAGAAGCAAAGGTCAAAATAAAGGCGTAATCTCAGTCATCATAGCGCAAAGATGAATTATCATCCCTAATGATAGAAGATTCTTAGGAAGAAATAATAGAACCTTAAGAGGTAATGTAAAACCTTGGGAAGAAATAAATAATCCACAAAGGAGGCCAGCTAAGAAAAGGAAGAAATAGGCAATAGAAATCTTGGTAGCACAAGGAGGGGAGGCACTTTAGAGGAGGAAGAAAAGGAGATTACTTATGCATTGGCAACCCTAGGATATCCAACAAAACCAAAGGCTATCAATCCACCTAATTACTTTAGGACAAGAAAAAGTACTAGTGTGATTTAGTGGAAAATGTAATCCTCAATTTTCCACTCCTATAATAGTTGAAGAAGCTCCCAGCCCTGAGAAATAATAGCCTCATATTATAGAAGGGAGGAAACCATTTAAATTAGTGGTAGAAATAGTAGTAACACCCACAACTCCTAAGGAAATTAAGATGAAATTAAAACTAGAAGGACCAAGTGCTCAAACTAAAGGGATATAGGAACAAGCAACAAATCTACAAGAGTGGCTTGCAAAGCTATAGGAAATTGACATAACAACAAATCAAACATCTCCAAGAGAATCCAGTTCCTTTTGTATTGAGATAGGTAAAATAATTCCTATACATTCCTATAACACCATGATGATTCCTTGAGTTTGAATGAGAAAAGGCTAAGAATAATAGATAGAAGAAAATTGCACAATCCAAGGGAGTTGCAGATGTTAGAAAGATGGAGGAAGAAATGAAAAAGTTAAGAGAAGAGATGGCATAACTCATATTTGATGAAGCCAACACAAGGGATTACATGGAAAAAAAATAAAAAAACTAAATGCCCAATTGTAGAAAACATAAAGTTTTCTATACAAGAGAGAGAAACTCAAGGTGCAAACTTAGAAACAAACTTGGGCATCATGGCACATATTTCTTTTGAAGTAGTGATTTGCAAGAAACCATCCGAAACCTACTCCTTGCTTCTCAAGGAGAAATTGTTCCAATTTCAAATTAAAATGCTTAAAAAAAGAGGATCTCTCCCTCTACATGATGTTAAAGAATTCATTGACTTTTGTCTTTAGTGCAACATAAAAGACAAGACTACGGTTGATAATGTTTACATTCATAACCTTGTGGTACCTAATATCACCATATGGGATGAAAATCCATATTTGGGAGATACACAATTGATGGGCCTACCATCATGGGTATGGTATGAAGAGGTCAAGGTAGAAGAAGTAAAAATATCCTTGGACACAAAGCTAAAAGAACCACTTTGGATTGAACCAAAGCATCCTAATCCATTTTTCCTCACTTTTACCCATGCAATCCTAGTAGAAGACCCTCAAGTGATGAATATTTATGAACAAAGGAAGGTAGATTCCATCCTCCACTTTGAGTATACCTTCATACTATTTGGATAAGAAAGTTCACATTCCTTGGAGAGAATATGGAAGACACTTCCATTCAACATGAAATTTAAGGAATACCATTCCTGTGATAGGTTGTAGGTTGCACTATAAAAATTCCCCTTGATATAAATGAATCATTCAGAAACTTGAGACCCAATGGATTGGACACATATTTAATTCTCCTTTTCTTCTATGACTTGAATAACATCAAAGTCAAGAGGAAGAGTTAAGAGAGTGGCAATACATTGAGAAAAATGAAGGTTTTTATCTAGCAAAGACAACCACCTCTAGCTAACATGGGATGATAAACAGGGCATCACAAAAATAAATGAGGAAAATAAGAGAATGGAGGAAGAGTAGATTTATTACAGGATTAGAAACAGTTTCAATATTGGTGTATGATGGGCCTCACAATTAGGTAAAACATAAGGCCCATATAGCCTTCCCTAGGCACACAAATGCTATACTAAATATTTCCTTTTGCACTTAATAGTGTTTTCATATCTTAAATAAATTATTAGGAAGGTTAGAAATATTTATCATGCTTTATGTGCCTAATTTGCTTATGATGCAATATCTTGAGGATATTTGGCATAGATCATGAGGATATATAGTCAGAGGAATTTATGGGACTCATCCCCTACTGCAACAAGATCAAACTATATTGGCTTGAAGAACTAATTACTCCTCCCTACTGTTGTGAGGTCACTTAGGGAACATGATCCTAATTTTGAGGAGTTTTGGAGGGAAATAATCCCTCCTTTCAAGGATTTTCCCCTCACTCATATTGCATAAATAGAGGGATCGATTATCCCATTAGGAGTAAGAGAAAAGAAGCTAGTAGTACTCAAATTAGAGGAGACAGGATATTAGGAGTTTTTTAGTTCTGCAAATTTTTACATACAATATTTTTTTCTGATTAATGAAAGACATATTTGGTTATTATATTGTTATTCCTTCAAGGACATGAGCTTCCTTGGGTTAGGTTACACCCTAGGTTCTTAAGATCCATTTTGTATTATTATCTTTCATGCTCTTCCTCATTTCTACAATTTTCTTTCCAGAGTATTATTTTATGCAGGTTAATTAGTTAGCTTGTTTGTGGTCATTTCTTACATGGTAAGTTGAGCACTAGATGGTAGTTTTAGAAGTGTTTATATTACTTATCCAACATCTCTTTTCATGCATTTATTTTACCTTATTTTCTGATTTTTAATTGTTGTTTATCATCTTTATGTGTTGTGATTGTACAATCCTTATTCTGTAGACCTACAAGATACTCTATGGTCACCTATTTATTGAATACATCCTTTTTACATTGACATGAGTACATGGATATGCATACTTGATCATTTCTTAGCCTTCCGTTAGCTCATTTTCCCTTTAGACCACATCCTTAACACATTTTCCTGCTCATTGGATTCTCTCCTATATCAAAACATGGACTCCTATAGTAGTTTGCATTTGTCATCCAAATATCATCTTAACTTGCATCCAACTCATGTTTAATATTGTTTGATGTGTTACAACTTCCTTGGAACCCTAAAGATGAAATTTATAAGCCAAGATACCAAGTATATATTTTGACCTAGTTATTGTAGAAATTGTCTTCTTCCTGCAAATTTAGGGTTTGTTGTTTACATGCTTTATTTCAATTATGAGTTTGATTTATCTATAAAACATAGTATATATTCTTTTAATTTCTCATAGTTAAGATGTTTTTATTCCTTTTTCATGCAAATAACATATATTTTTTATTTCCTTTCATTTCCTACAACTCTAAATTTTTCCTGTAGCATAGGACAATTAGTACAGTCTCTCAATGACTAGATCCCATCTCAATGCTTTCCTAGAAGTTAGCATAGGAACAATATAATTAAACACATATTTCCAACCCATCTTAAGTTGGTATGACCACTAGGTTGATGATTAAAGTTGAGACCCTTGGGAGTTGTAATATTCTTACTGCAATATTGAGGGCCATCACCTGGATTGACATGTGAAGGATTCATTCATGAGAATAAAATAAGCCAACATTTTTAGCACCATTTTTAGGGATATATTGAAGGATAAACTACAAATTATTATTTTATTTTGTTAAATTTGATTTGATTTGGTTTCTAACAACTTATCGGCTTGGGGGAGGAGAAAATGGTAAAACGAAGGTGAGAACCTACACATCCACTATAGTGGGGTTGTCATAAATACCAGTTGTCATGTGTTTGAGTTATGGTTAAGCCTAGAGATAGTAAATGTAGGTTTCTTAAATCAACATCTAAAATTCTAGCTAATTCTTTTAGTAGTCATAGGACCCCTCCCACTAATCTGGTTGAAATATATGCAGGTAAAATTATGAAAGGAGAATCTTCCATGCATAAATTGACCCTACAACTAGTTGTACCATAATATGAATCCATTGTAGTGAAGGAAGAGATAGATCAAGGAGAACTCTAGTGCAAGGAAGATAAAGACAACAAAATTGAAGAGACATTTTCTAGGACTGGTTTGGTGTTGTATCGAGTTGTATCTCTAGAACACATTACCAAATTCCTTAGAACCATGAAAGATGTTGTTGTATCATAATTTTTTGCTATTTTTGTAGTAGAAATACTAGATATAATTGTTGAAGATCACTTCCTCATCCACCAAAATCCAAATTTTGAGCCACCTTCATGAGCATCTTTGACCAAATTCAGTTTGTTTAACAATATGGAAAAAGACCAGGGAAATGTAGAAGTTGAAGGAGAAAATTTTTTGGTTTCCTTACTCTTGACATGACACAAAATTTAAACATAAATAAGATCCCTCCATTAGTCTTATTGAATTTTTTAGTAATATCTATAGAGGATCCATATGCTTTTTTATTGAATTTGACATTTTGTGTCGAAGTTATAATTACGTGTATGATGGCCACAAACTAAAATTTCCTACAAAATTAAACTATTTTTTCTTTAGATGGCTTATGGGACTAGGGGAGCATACTATTATATCTTAGGATGATATGGATACTACTTTTCTTAAAAGATACCATTATTATTCCGGAATTAGGGACCCATTAAATGGAATTTTTAAGATATAACAATAGGAAGAGGAAAGTCTCAAGGATTATATAAATAAATTCTTGTACAACCTTCAAAAACCAAACCATGTTCTCTAAGTGATGATACAATACAAACCATTTTTCTGAGGGGAATTAAAGATGAATATATAGATATGTTAAATTTAATGGGTTCTTGTAATATTTCTTATTTAACATTTTCTAACATGTCTGACTTGTATAGGAGGTAATCATAAAGTAGAGTAAAGTATGGGAAAGGAAGGAGGCATATTATCTTTAGGATAACTAAATCTGCTATAGGATGAGTAACAAGGGTGGAATTAGGAAATTTGCTAGAAAATTTTAAAACAAAAATCCTCGGTACCCTTAGCTCACAGTTAGATACATTAAAAATTAAAACATAAGCAGGAGGAAGAAAATATACCTTTATCTTTATTTTTTTCTCAGTGTAGGAAAAAGCATCCTTTGATATAATTTCTATTGAATAATGTTCAAATTTGTGTTATTTTTTCATGTGATTATGGTACATAAAATTACTACTCACTCTCAAGACTTTGAGCTATTTACAAGATACATAGTGAGATGGTTGAACAATATTTTCAGGCTACAAAAAAGAGGCCTTGGAAATAAAAAAAAGTAAGGTATGTCACAAGATTGTATTCCTTCCATATTATAATGCTCAATGTAATTCTGAAATTCCTTGGTTTCCCACATGGCCTCAACAACATGTCCAAAATTAGCACTGAAAACAAAATTAGCGAGGGAATACCTATGGGAAATTTCGCCCACATCTAGTTCGCATGACTTATCCTCAATATTAATAATATTCCCCACCATTGCCACAATTATAACTTTATATACAAGAAAAAACAAACACCCCTCAACCAAAACTAATATACTTACCAAAATGAATTGTAAATCAAAACCCTCCTATACCAATAAAATCACCTATAATCCAATTCCCAATCCTAATAATAAACCAGCTCGACCCTTTCTAAATGGTGACTTGCAAACCTTCCTAACGTAATTAATCACTCCTATACCATTACATGGTCTACCTTGAGATTAGGGAAGGTCATTAAATAAAAATATTTTGCTGTCATCATTGAAGCAAAATTTGATGTCGAGGAAGCTCTTTATCAAATGATCCATGATGACCAACTTGAGGATGTGAGTGTTCCGACTTGTCAAACACCCTTCACCTCACATTTAGATAAAACTCAAGAACCGAAAACTCTTCCCTATCTAGAGAGGTGTGATATAGATAAACCTATTTTCTAGATTAGGTTTTATTTAGAAGTAGATTTGAAAAATGTTTACGTAAAAATTCCTTTGTTGCAATGTTAGGTCCCTATACTACTAGTGTAACCCCTTATTGTTATTAGTACAACCCCCTTATTATATTGTTGTGCCCATATAGTCCCCATATTGTTATTATTGTGCCCCATAGAATCCCACTATTGTTATTATTGTGCCTTTACATTATTATTGTTATGTCGACTCTGATTATATTATGACCCCTAAGACTCCTATATATAGAAAGGAGGTCTTGTCATTTGTATCATCCAAGAATTGTTCATTTGTGTAATATAATGGAGGTTTCACCCTCGAAGAGGCTTATTTCTAAGGCGTTTATATCTCTTTTCTATCATTTTGTGCGCTGGTTTCATAACATTTGGTATCAGAGCTTTGGATTGTAAGGTTTCGCTACTCCAAACAGGTCATTGTGGCATTTTCGCTATAACTGTTTTTATACAACGTTTTAGAAGCTAAAAAAAACCCATTTGAGATGAAATCTTGCTAAACCACGTGTCCTAATTTTAAATCTTGTCTCACCATAGTTTAGCAGATATGATATGAGGAAGTTAGAGTTTTTTGCAAGATCCAGAATTTCATCTAAAATAGGTCATCGTGGTATTTTCGCTATAACCTTTTTGATACGAAGTTTCAAAAGCTAAAGAAAGAACCCATTTAAGAAGAAGTCATTCTAAATATCAGGTCCAAATTTGAGATCTTTTCTCACTATATTTTCGGATATATGATCTGAGAAAGTTAGGGTTTTTGCAGACTCCTGAATTACATCCTAAACAAGTGACCTTGGGAAAATCATCATAACTTTCTCTTTGAGCAACAAATTGAAATTTTGTAAGAGGTTATAGAAAGAGGACAAACTGTAGCTTTCTGTGCATAGTGTTTAGATCCGAAGGTCAAAACTGTGACACGTGGCACATCGTACAAGTTCACTCTACTGAAACATTATATAATTAGGTCATCTTAGGAGATTGCGCATAACTCTTTCTAGGAGAATCAAATTCTGATCAGACTTACAAGGTTAGAAAGAGGACTTAGAGCGCTACTACAGGAGACAATTTCAAAACTTTGAGATCTGAAAGTATAGAGTTACAGTCATTTCAAGATCGAGCTCCTGAAATCAAGAAAAGGCAATATGAGGAAGTTTGATGGAAAGGATCTAGTAAATTGGATACTATGGATGGAGCAATATTTTGATCTACATGATGTGTCACTGTTACAAAAGGTATGTATTACATCTTCATATTTAGAACCAGATCAATTTTTATGGTATAAAGGACATTGTTCTCGTAAACAACTTGTTACATGGTCAAATTTCATCGAGGAAATGATAGCACATTATGAGGATACAAAGAGCAACGCCTTCTTTAGAGCAACACCACAAAAATTGGAAGAAAAAAGAGAAAAAGGGCTTTGTTACAAAGTGGAAAGAAAAATTATGGCAACAAAGAAGTCTACCCCTCACAACTATAAAGATGGAAGTGTTGGTTCTCCTAGCCTTCCACAACCTACAAGGGTTACACCACAACAATTGGAAGAAAAAAAAGAAAAAGGGCTTTGTTACAAATTTGATAACAAATACATTAAAGGTCATAAGTGTGTTGACAATAAATTATTTTACATTGATTGTGGAGAGGAAGAAGAAAATGATGAAGAAATCTCAAAAGAAGAGTATATACACCAAGAACCAACCCTAGAGAAAGAAGAAATGAATCCGACCATATCAAAGCATTGGAAAGAATTACCACTCCTAAAACTCTCAAGATAGAAGGACATATCAAGAAGAAAAAGGTTCAAGAAGTGAAAGATCACATCCAGGAAAAAGAAATGAATCCAACCACATCTTGTAATGCATTGTATGGAATTACCACTCCTCAAACTATCAATATAGAAAGACATATCAAGAAGAAAAATGTTCAAGAATTGAAAGAACACATCGAGTCTCAAGAAATCAATCCGACCATATCTTGTAATGCATTGGAAGAAATTACCACTCCTAAAATTGTCAAGGTAGAAGGACATATCAAGAAGAAAAAGGTAAGAGTGTTGTTTGATTCAGGCAGTAACCATAATTTTATTTATTGTAAGATAGCCAAGGAATTGAATTGCTTCCTATATCCAGCACCGGAGTGTCAAGTGATGATTGCAAGTGGAAGAACCATAAATTGCTCTAGAAAGTGCCATAATATCAAGCTATCCATGGGAGAATACGTATTGAATATCCCAATGATTTCCATTCCAATGGGTGGTGCTGATGTTTTACTAGGAGTCCAATGGCTACTATCTTTTGGTACGATAGCTTTTAATTTTAAAGAACTTTTCTTGAATTTTTTTTGGGAACGAAAGGAAGTTGAATTGAGGGGTATCGAAGGAAAAGCTAGAAATATAATCAAATCTAACGTCATGACAAATCTTATAAATAAATAACAACGGGGTGTAATTGCACAATTATGTTCACTAGAGGATCCCACATCGAAATCATGTATTTCCCTAGATCTCCAAAACGTTTTGGACAATCATTCCAAAGTATTTGAGACTCCCAAAGGCCTCCCACCTATTTGTGATCATGATCATGCTATTCATTTAATTCCACGAAGTGTTCCTCCAAACATCAGGCCTTACATATATCCATATGCCCAAAGGAGTGAGAACTCATTCAAAAGTTGCAGAAGGTACCAGTTCAAATAGTATTGCGAGAACTTGACAAGGAAGGAAAAATCATTTTGGAACCTGAAGTAGTCACAGGACCGAGAAGTAAAAAGCTATGAAATAGATCAATTTCAGAGTATCTCATCAAGTGGAAGAACTTACCCACTGAAGATTCCACATGGGAGGACAAGAATTTATATAGAAGCATCAAGAA